>CAJDSM010018424.1:0-17181 GCA_903981925.1 Ostrea lurida
TCAGATTTTGTCCAACGTCTGGCGTATTGTTAAGGGCAACATTTCTGTGATATATTATTCCAATCCATGCACTCATTAAAACGTTATGGCCCGGACGTTAAAGCCATAACGTGCATTGTGACCTTGACCAGTGACCTTGGCTGAAGGTCATGGTAATTCGTTGGATCTACAACGTCAACTCTGTGAAAGAGTACTCCAATCCATGCACTCAGAAAAATTTATAGCCCGTACCATGTTTAACCATGTCCATTGTGACCTTGACCTCTGACCTGTAACGTTGTCTCAAGGTCATGACACACACTTTGGTTCAGACCAACAGTTCTGTGAAATATTATTCAAATCGAAAAGCATTAGCCCGGACAATGTTAAAACCATTATGGTGTTTTGTGACCTTGATAGTTGACATTGTCTTGGGTCCGGGACAACAGTTCTTTGAAATATTGTTGATATCTACTAAGAGGGTCAGAAGTTATGGCCTGGACAAATTATTTAGGACGGACGGGCAACGCTATAACATAACACTCCCCGTCTATTTAAAGACGGACGTACAAAAAGTACATTTGAAGTATACATGTACATATAAATAGGCCAAATTAACATCGTGTTAAACGTAATCATAATCCAAAAATATATATACAAAATCAAGTGTAGGGCAACACGGACCTCCGACAAAAGCGAAGGCACTCAACGGGTATTCGGATCCAACGTCCACTGAGGGATCCAATGACCGCGGAGCAATAGCCAGGGGACATCGATTATAGCAGGTAGGAATAATCTTACTTTTCATATACTTTTTACACGTTTTCCTGATGACAAATGAATATGATGAACTTTGCAATTATAAGCTTTAATCTAAAATAATCGCCATTAAAATTGATGAAAGATTAAAGACAGTAGCAAACAAGTTCCATTACAAAACCCGAATTTGTAAGTTCAAAGCACAATACCATAGAAGTAACTGCTACCGTGAGTCATTTTTTGGCATCAAATGATAGATTGAAATATACCCAATTATTTGTCACTTTGAAACCAAAGTCCCACCCGTCGTTTCTAAATTTGCGAAGTTCATTGAAGGGGTAGAAAAAATTTGAATGAACCACGGAGCACTTATTCACTTATGATCCAAAATACGCGGAGCTTTAATTCTCTTCTTTCAACATTAAAAATACACTAGTGTTTCTGGAAGACGTATATGATATGATATGATAATCAAATGATATGATTTATCGACCAATTATGGACCCAAAAGGGGCAACAATATACAAAGAACATTAGAAACGCATACTACAGACATTCATACATATTCGTGCATACAGTGGTGTGTATAACAGTTTCTTGGTATGTAATGTGGATTATCCTGAGGCATTTGGTTGATCCTATCTATACACCGCTCTGTTTACACTAGCCATAACAACAACATCCGGTGTGTAAGATGGGCTTGAATTTATCCGAATTTTTATTATTCTTTTGATTTTGATGAAATGTTAAACTTTTTCAATAGATAACCAAGCGAGCATGTATTATTTTAAAGCATAAAGCTAAATTGTTGTCGTTTTCCCCTCAACTGCTGATCACCGAAATTTACGGCGTAAAAATACGTCACGATGACGGTTTTGTACGCATCTTTCAACTAATATCTTAACCCTTCTTCCATCGTCGACCGGGATAAAACTAAGAAGAATGATTAGTTTTTTCCTGAATTTTAATCCATATAAAAATCGTTCCGGGCGACAAAGGAAGAAGTGTTCAATTTCACAGGTTTATCTATACAAAAACCATGAAAACAACACAATTAGCCTCACAGCCCTTACTTTAATGGATTATGTACTACGCATGCGCATAGATGAATTGATTTCTATATGATTTTCAGAGTACCTATGAGTTACTTTTTCAGAAATTAGACAAGAAAACATATGCATGTCAAACTAATTTTTCCTTATTTTAGCCGGGCAGGATTTGGCCGAAACCGTACCTACTTCTTTGCGAATGTAGGAAGCATCACAAATAGAGGGACTGGAGAATAACGATATAAATATATTTACATATATGTATTATACAAAAACCATTCTATTTCAATTAAATAAGCGTTTCAGTGTAGAAAATAGTGTTTGACCGGTCAACAGGGAATGCTTACTCCTCCTAGGCACCTGATCCCACCTCTGGTGCGTCCAGGGGTCCGTGATTGCCCAACTCGATCTTGTTTTTGTATTATATTTAGGACTTACGAGATTGATCACTGTTCGTTATCTTTGCCTTTACAGAACTTAATATTTTGGGTAAATCTGATAAATTGCGACTTTACCACTGTTATTATAGTAATTTTCTTGTAATATGCAACTTATTTGGTAATTATATCATTTTGTAATTTCTTTTATTCAAATAATTATATATCTACTCACTTGTTGTATGAAATTAGATATTATGTATACTTGTTATTTTACGATGAGTTGTATAACTCAAGGACAACAAAGAATTGAATTTATACCACCACTGAATTGTTGCAGCTGAAACTCCTGAGTCATAGATAGTTATGTGTTAGTGATGTTCTTTAACTATTGATTATACTTGTAGTCTTTGACTAATGATGTATTGGGACTCCAAAGTGCAGAAGTAGTTCCAAATAAGGTGCCATCATAATGATGGTAGTTAAACATTAGAACTGCACTCTCAAAGTTGTTTTTTTTATTCATGCGTGCTTCATCGCATGGATTTAAATTGTGTACAGTATTCTAGTATATTCACCTTTGAATTTCGAATCATGAACTGCAAACTGTTTCAAAATCTAGCTGAGCACCTTCATATGCAAAGATAGCATTGATGCAATGATCATAGACTCATTTTTGGTGTACAAAAACGTATCCTTTAATATTTAGATGATATCTGAAATCATCTACATGTAATTTCTTCTGGAAGATAAGGCACATATTAAAAGTGTCATGGAAATAGGAGAGCCTAATGCATTGGAAATCCAAAGGCTTTCGTTGGCGTTCATCTAACTGTTACAAACCAATCCTTGCTCGTTGAAATGGCTACACATGCATGAGAAATATGGACCTGCAGGCATGCGTATGAAGGTATCTTAAGATTAAGAAGTATCTTAGTAGGATATTAAGACACATCCTAAACTTAATTCAGTCTTTCGAAGCTGTCATATCTTAAGATTTCTCTTAAGATATATCTTTACTTTAAGACCCCAACGGACTTGTTTAGGACGCGTCTTTGGTTTGGATATTGAGCCTATTTCACTTCAAATCATTGTAGCATTAAGATTGTTCGCCACTGGAAGTTTTCGGCTGTTTTATGGCGATGTTCATTACATTTCTCGACAGCGTGTGTCTTATGTATTGACCTATATAATTGAATGTCTTATTAGTGTTGCAGATACATACATATACAGTAATTCCCCGTTATAATGTCAACATTTGTACCTTGGTAAATTTGGCATTATATCGGGGGTGGCGTTATATCGGGGGAGGGGGACATGCAGAGTAAATGTACAGCTGTCATGAGAAATCATACATATTTTATTTAATTTACCGGGCTAGTTTGATCAAGCGAATAGCTTCACTGAGTACTACAATCGATCGGCTATTTTTGTCAAAACAATTCACCAAACAGTGTAATGCATGCAGTTTACGTTAATATGATTTCAGCGTATTTGCTACACTCGGATTGCACCTAGAATTATGAATTAGGTAAACTAACGCCTACTCCAGACGTTGCCTGCAGGGCAAACAACGGATTAATGCCTAGGCCTGTTCACCAAGAGTGTCTCACAGTTGATATAGGGTAATTGGCGATAATTATCGGGGGTGATTATAACGGTATTTGACCAATGAGTACCTGCAAATACGTTGGCGGATGGCGGTGTGCGGGGGATGGCGTTGTAACGGGGTTTTATATAGTAAAGAAAACGGGACATTGATATTATTTGGCGATATGCGGGAGTGGCTTTATAACGGAGAGGGGGGGGGGCAGTATAGGGGGGAAACACTGTATATGCCTACAAGTGAAGGAAAACTCAATGATATAAAAGTGGCTTTTAGGAAAGAGCAAGGCTCCATAATACAGTATAGGTGCTATAGATGGAACCTAATAAAAAAATACGGATCGACATTAGGAAAAATTTAATGCCCAAAATATGATTATGTGCAAGCTGTTTTTGATTCACATTAACATGGATAGGTAAGAGGGTGTGTGTAAGTGTGGAAAATGGGATAAGAGTCCGAGTGAGGTTTATAAATGAGCGATTTTCTCGCTAGTGGTCGTTGTTTCGATTTTGACCATGAGCAAGGAGTTGGACATTTGTTTCAAATGTGTATACATGTCAGCATTTTGACATTGTTTTGAAATTTACATTTATGAATGAAAAACCGTTCCTCATAGAAAGATTAAGAAAGTTGGTGAACAATAGTCCAAGTGCACGGGGTGTTGTGAAGATTCGCTCACAGTAGACAATAGGGAGAGGGTCGTCAAAGTGTATTACGGAGAGAGAGAGAGAGAGAGCGAGAGAGAGAGAGAGAGAGCGAGAGAGAGAGAGAGAGAGCGAGAGAGAGAGAGAGAGAGCGCTATTAATTATTACCAAATAACCGCATATTTAATGTTTGATTTCATAACAAAAATCTTAAGACAACATTTAAAACATCTTAATTAATCACTGATACTCTTTTATTTTACATTCAAAGATGCATCTTAAGATAGTCCTAAGAATCCTCGCAAGATATTTCTTAGGGTATATCTTAAGATAACCTGCTGGTGTCTAAAGTTGACGAGGTGAACGATCGAAATAGAAGGATTAAGTATCAATGCAGTTTGTTTACTTAACTCAAAATACAAAGTGATAATTGCACAGTGATTCACAGAGGAATGCTTCGTTAATGAACTTCTCAAGGTTAGTCACATTGATTAAATACCAATTACAAACTGTATTTATTATCATAATGTCATTTTTATACCCCCAGCAAAGCTTGGGGATTATAGTGATCCTGTGTTCCGGCCGTTCATTCATCTGTCCTTCACTACCTCTCACCCAGTACTCCTCTAAAACCGATCAACAGAATTATGTATCTTTGTTATATGATGCCATTGTGCCCCATTTATTTCAAATTTTGATCTGATTGATTTTTGGGGTTTCCCATAACAAAACATTGACTTTGCCATTATACCATAGAGGGAGTGCCCATTTCCCATCCACCACTCCTCATAAACCACTGATCAGAATTCCATGAAACTTTCCGAGATTTTTTGTTAGATAATATCATTTTGCACCTCCTATTTTAGATTTTGATCTGAATGATTTTGGGATTTCCCATAGGAAAACATGAAATATGTTTATATTTTGTAGGTGTGTGTGTGCGTTTCCCAGCTCCCATATAAAAAGGCGAAGTTAACATTGTGTCAAACGTAATCATAAACCAAAAACATACAAAATCGAGTGTAGGGCAACACGGACCTCCGACAAAGCGAAGGTAACGGGATTACCCTAGTCAAATCTATGTAGGAAGAATTGACAGTCTAACAAGGGTATGAACAAATCAGATCAACAATATAACAGTATTGACATTTAACATTCGGACATGACAAAAGTCCAGACTTTTTGCTACCGTTTTTATCAAAGATACGAACAAATTCGTCTATCTGTAGATGATTTTTTTGCAGTATATTCCTGTTCAAAGTAAATTACTACGACCTTGTACATAAGAGATATAAGCTCTAAAGATAAAAATCTGTAGGAGAATGGGAGGATTTTTATATCTATCAAAAATCCTATCATTATCCTATGGGAAGAAAAAATTCACTATAGGAAAAACTATACCTAATGTGTTTCTAATAGGATAAATTAATCTATGAAAATGAATTAGATATTAAATTGCCAGATAATATGAGTCCTCACAATAACAATTAATTAATTGGATTTAATATCCTATGTTGTCTACTTAAAATGGGTAAGATAATCTCATTTGGATTTCTATATTTAAGATCATTTAATTCAATTCATTTTTATAGGCATTAATTTATCCCTTATCGAAAAATCCCTCCATTCTCCTACAGATTTTTATACTTTTAGGAGCTTTATATCCTTATGTAGAAGTCGTATGTAACTTTAGCTTTTGAACTAGGAAGATACTGCAAAAAAAATCCTACCAGATAGACATAAATTGTTTTCTGTGTCTTTTGATAAAAAGGGTAGCAAAAAGTCTGGACTTTGTCATGTCCGAAGTTAAAATGTCTGCACTGTTATATGATTAGTGATAAATTTGGTAATCGCAAAGAGAGGTCATTATAGCGACCCATAGAATTTGCGAAATGTTGACTTTAAACGAGATTCGTTATAAACCCTGCAACATCAACTGTTGTTATTCTCGTTCTTCCCCAATAATAGAAAATATGATTATAACCCTGCAACATCAACTTGTTGTTAGTTCCGTTCTTCCCCATATGAAATACTGATCAGAATTCAATGAAACTTTTAGGGATTCTTTGTAGCACAATACCATTTTGCACGTCCTAATTTAGATTTTGATCTGAATGATTTTACATCTATGGTGGAGCGCGGGAGTATCGCTTTGTGAGTTTCACTCACAGTTTTTCTAGTTAACTTGAAAATACACTTTTGTGAAGACACATCAACAATGCTGACTACCTATTTTAACGTCTTGGGTTTAACGCGGCCGCTCCGAGCACGGCGATCGAACGCATGACCTCCCCATCACGAGACGAGAGCTCTACCACTGAGCCACCGTTACCGGCAATATATTGAAATTATTCCTTTCATCATCCTATTTGTGATGTCTTTCTCAGATTTATCATTTTGCAAATCTTCATTACGATACGTTATGCTGAGATTTTGTAAAATATTGTTTTTAAGGGATATAATAAATTCATTTCATTCTCTTTTAGTTCTGAACACCTGCATGTTGTTCGTCTTCTTTCAGTTATAGTGCAGCTGGACACACCATTACTTCAGGTGATGTTTATGTAGTTAAAAATGAGGACCTGAGATATTCAAAGAACATCGGTTATTTAATTACTGACAAAACTTCATATCCCGTCGTCAGGGGATCCTTACTCCTCCTAGACACCTGGTCCCACCTCTGGTGTATCCATGGGGTCTGTGTTTGCCAAACTGTTGTTTTGTATTCTATTTGGAACTTATGAGATTGATCACTGTTCGTTATCTTTGCATTTATATCCATTATGAATTCCGTTGAGGATTATGCCAGATGGTGGGCCAAACATGAGAAAGTACTTGATACCTTCGAAAAAGTTGTTGCGACTTTTTGAAATCACATCAAGGACAGTGGATCGTGGACTAATATTACTAATATTACTTTCATAAATAGGGAACAAACCTAAGTGTTTGTGAATGGAATTACAATGCTTTCAAATTCTTGTATATTTATCGGATGGGAAGAATAATAGGTCTACTTCCTGCGTGACGCTTTAATGAGTAAACAGAGTAAATAATTTCATATTCGTTACATCTAGAATGGCTCAATTTTAGGGAGAGAAATGTTGCCTATGGATTATTTCCTGCTAGTTTCTAATATCTCAGCTTTCTGTGCTCAACATTTTCTGTTATGAACACCTTGTAAAGCTATGCTAATGCTAGAATTATTGAACTAACAGCATGATAGTTCGCTTCAGTGAGCGTGCAATGTTTTCATAACATTACTCACCGACTGGCCATTTGGTCTCAATAGTATGAATACTGTTTTGCATAACAAACGCACCATCCGACAATACTACCAGCAGCATCGACCAATCTGATTGAGTGCCTGTTTACGAGAATACTATACAACACTTTCTAGCACGTGGTCACCCTACAGAATGATGTGAAATAAAAGTTTCTGTCCTTTAGGAAAGACACCATAGGCGTTATTTTATAGGGTGTTTTTGTAAATAATAAAAGACTGATTTACTATTAGATTTAGTTGTGTTGTTACTTACGACAGAATGCTGTATAAAATTCTTGTTTACAGACTATCCGATTGGTCAGTACTATCGATGGTATGTGGGCGGATACTTTGTTTGATAAGCAGAATAGTGTTCATTGCATTGAAATCAAACAGCCAATCGATGAGTAATATGGTAATCGTGATGTTAAAATTTGGCAAGCTTACTGAAGAGAACTATCAAGCTGATAGTTTAATAATTCTAAGACTAAGCCTACTTGTTTAAATTCGTTCAGACTCTGGGCATTTTTTCAGATATAGTTTTGTATGATAAATACTATAAACAAATTGTTTATGATTTAGATTCATTAAATATTGTTGAAAAGAAATTAAAGTATTTACGTATCCTCAGCTATCCTGGCAATATAAACAGCGAAGTAAACTAGGAGATATTAAAGAGGAGATGATCTCAAAAGTAGTTCGGACCGGAAGTGCAATATCAAATAGGTTTTTGATAGAGCAACTAGCGCTATGCACCACAGGGATGAGATAAAATAAAATATTCCTACACGCAAGCGCATGCATCGCGTTTTAAACTGTAAATATTTGAAGGCCCATAGCGCTTTTGTTTTTCAACAAATTCTTTTGAAATTGGGGCTTTAATTGTGTCTTGGTACTCTCTTTCTCATCTGCATGTCAAAAGAACGATTTTGCACCTGCATGTAATTACGCTTCATTTTGATTGGATGATACTTAAACGTCTGTTACTTTCTAATGAATAAAGATAATGACGTCAGATTTGATACACAAGTAGATAATATGTTTGTCTATTGAATGGTAAAATAAAATATGCCAACACGCAGGCGCATCCACGTGCATAGTCTTTTGATCTTTAAATATTTGATGTAAAAACACTCCGATTGTCCATACATGTACTCTGAAGTACATATTAAGAACATGCCTTGCCAAATTCTCTTATAGATCGACTACTGCCTATGTAGTCGTTGGAGCACTGGTCTTCAACAATCTTGGTATTTCCTATGGGCAATAATTGTGCCCCAATTATTGCAGACTTATTTTATATTCATATGAAGCAGAATTGTACAAGAAACTGTTACGCGGATAAAAACAAAAAAACTTGCCGTGTCCTTCAACCTTACATATAGGTATATAGAATAATGTGCTATCAATCAAAAAATCATAATGTTTCACAAGTATGTCCTTTTGATATCGATTGCTATAGGACACCACAGAATCTGACAGATCTGTTTCATATTTGGATATTTTACTTAACATGGACTCTAATGGCAGACTGACAACTACACTATATGATAAGTGTGATGACTTTAACTTTACAATCGTCAACTTTCCCTTTCTATGTAGTAATATACCACGATCACCTGCTTATGGTGTGTATACCTCGCAGTTGATTCGATACGCAAGAGCATGCTATACGTATGCGGATTTTTTTTAAAGCGAGTCCAACTACTAACAAAAAAGTTGAAGTTGCAGGGTTATAACGAATCTCGTTTAAAGTCATCATTTCGCAAATTCTATGGTCGCTATAATGACCTTGTTTGCGATTACAAAGTATCACTAAGTCATATGTTGACTGATTTGTTTCATACCCTTTGTTAGACTGTCATTTTCCTACTAGATTTGATTACGGATAATCACGTTTACTTTATTTCGACTACGGGCTCCCGGCAGGTGTGACCGGTCAGCAGAGCACACTTACTCCTCCATGACACCTGATCCTACATTCGCTTTGTCGGAGGTCAGTGTTGCCCCACACTCGATTTTGTATATGTTTTTTGGATTATGATTACGTTTAACACGATGTTATCTTCGCGTACATGTATTTATATGTACCATAGCACTTTTATTTATCATCAAATTCTTTTCCAATTGAGGCTTTGAATGTGTATTGATACTCTTTACAGATTGTTGTTGTTAAAATTAGTTGCTATCACACGCATTCACGTGTGCTGAATTCTGATTGGATAATTATGAAATCATCTCAATCCTCTTATTTATGATGCCAACACTATGAAATTTAAACTGCAGGCATGTCTGTTGAACGAACTCAACAAAATTCTAAATCATACTCTCATATCCGCGTATGCAATGTGTGCGCGAGAAGGTACGCGCATTGCAAGTCACCTTTTTAAAATTAGATATTGATCACTATCAGCATGAGATTTCAATGATACATGCTTTTACACACTATTGACAGCTAGACAATTAGATGATTGGTTGTACAGAAGCACATTCACACTACTTTTTAAATGGGGGAGGTTTGGGGAACATTCGTAAAGGTCACCGTTACAATAAGTACACATGTATTATCTAAAATTGCACTTAAAACGAACTCATCAACTTCGTATTTGATTATCGTTCTTAAACGCAAACTGCTCTATCAAAAGATGAAATCATTCACAGAATCAGCTGTGAATGAACATTTTTTGACGTATTACGCAACAACACAAGTGAGAAATGGTATCAATCAAATGTGAATTCTGAAGAACTTCTATAAACTTGAAATCCCAGAAGTTTTCTCAAATCAACAACATCAAAATGTATGACTTCTCAACACTTTATACGACCATGACAGATTAAAGACTAGGACTTTTTAACATTAAATACACTTGCGTTTTTAAAAAAAAACCGATAAAGGAAATACTCATATCTGGACTGAACAGTCATTTTAAAAATGACTTTGTTAAACTTTACTATGATTCTATGCACAAGTACTTTGAAGTTGATATTAAAATAATGCCGGAGTTCCTCACTGAAAGTATGTTTGTAGTTTGTGTTGATCAAATCTTTCAACATGGAGTTCCCATGTGGACGGATTGTGCTCCTTTGTTAGGTAGCCCGTTTTTATATTCTTAGAACCAGAATTTATTCAGAAGCTTCTATATGAGAAGGGAAAAAAAAACCTCTAACGGTGGTCTTTAATTCGACATTTCAATTTATAGACGACATAGTGTCTATTGACAATAATACATGTAATTGTCATTCAGATGTCGATTCGATATATCCCAGTGAACTAGATATAAAGAATGTAACAGTCATCCATATAAGCTTCGTACTTGGATATTTTATTGAACATAGATATGAACGGCAAAATAGCAACTCAACTTTATGACAAACGGGACGATTTCAGCTTCACAACACACAAAAACATCAAGCTTGCACACGATGAATGCATTCTTAAGAGAACCCAATGAAATACATCTATGTACATTATATCTAATTTTAAACAATTAGAAATTCTGTACATTTCGTGGTCTTTATATTGGACCGTGTTCGTGTTCAACAAAGTTGAAAGGAGATGGGCGTATGATCACACGCTAGCCTCATATAGGGTTCGCTTCCGCTCAACAATGATAAGTCAAACGAGGGAAACATCGATATGTTGTTCATTGTCTGTCAAACTCTGCTGATCTTTAAATTTTTTTCTGTGTCTGAAAAAGAATTAAGATAATTACACAAAAATTTTGACAATGGAGCATTTAAATAACTAAGACAACGTACATATTCACGTTACAGTACGATAAGGAAAACCATAATGGGATTATTCTCTCAACATTTCTTCTGCTGATTTTTTGACGCATGCTTTGTGGTCTTCAGTATATCACTGTTGACTTGTTGGTCATTTGTATGCGTTGAACAAACATAATAGAGAAAAGAATGTGGATACATGTACCTTCAATTTACATGTATGTGTGGGAAGATAAGACATATTACGTTCTAGAAAAAAATATGGTATGATGTTTTTGACGAGACATTCACAACTGATGTGTTAATGAAAAACACACGCCGTACCTTTACCACGTGAATCATTTTACAATATACACGTAATTTAAACGTCAAATATAAATTATTTTCAGTTAGCATGTTCAAATGCATGTTTAGGAAAAAATATGTGATGGGAAAATATATTGATTTTTTCTCTGTTTGTGTGTAATAGAGGCAGACTACCGACAAGCAAGTTGATGCTGCTTGGGTTCAACAGTCACGTTTAAAGACAGCATTTCGCAAACTCTATGGTCGTTATAACGATCTAGTCTGCCAATATGGCCTGCCATTGGGTATAAAATGGCGAAGTAACAAAGTATTAACGTATCATAGGTCACAAACCAAACCTAACAAAATCGGTTGTTGGGGCAACACGGACCTTCCGACAAAAGCGAAGGCAGGTATGTGCCATGGAGGAGTAGATTCCTCTGCTGACCGGTCACACCCGCGGTGAGCCATTGGGGTCAAATGCTGTCTGGACTGATTCATTATTGTTTTTCCGTTCTTTATTACAGATTTTGACGACGGATTTACCCAATCAAGACAATGCGCACACGGCGGTTGTGACCGGTCGATTGGGGATGCTTACTCCTCCTAGGCACCTGATACCGCCTTTGGTGTGTACAGGGGTCCTCGTTTGACCCACTCGTATTCTATATTGTGTTTAGTACTTACAAGATTGATCACTGTTCATTATGTTCAACTTGTCATGTACTCAAACGGTGATATACAAAAATACAACCATATAAAACCTCAAGTTTGAAAAAAAATAAACTTGCGGCGTAATTCCAAGGTTTATGTATAAGGAGAGGATCTCTAAGGTCTGTACCTATGCAGGTAACAAATATTTTTCATAGCAAGTGACTTTTGATTCGATCTACGTGTGACCATACCTGGCCCGGTATCGGGTGGCTAGGGTTGAAACAATTCACTTCCGTTTCGAATCAGAGAAACACAATTCCTTTTATTATTTTTTTTATTTTAGATACAATTCATCCAATGACAGTACAAAAATTGACATTTACATTTGAGTAGTATAAATGTATAAAACTTTAAATTAAAAGTATACTTGATTTAATTCTAAGTTTTCGTCATTTGCAGGAAAAGGTGAAGATAATGAACAGTAATCAATCTCGTAAGTACCAAACAGAATATAAATTCAGAGTTGGACAAACAAGGACCTCTGGATATACCAGAGGTGGGATAAGGTGTCTAGGAGGAGTAAGCATCCCTTATCGACCGGTCACACTTTGTGACTTGCTATGTTGATCACTGTTCGTTATCTTCACTTTTTCTTGCAATTCGACTCTCTATTACATAAAAATTCAGGCATGTATTCTGCACACCACTCCCGAGAAGACGACGTATTTTATGTTTTAGTTAATGTGAATTTTTAACCGAACCAAACAGAATCCGGAATTTGCACTTCATACATCGAGTAGAATGGCAAGAGTCGCGATGTACCAAAATGTTTGGTGCACCGCAAAGCTCTATGATTTGACCGACGTCATAAACAACAGTATTTATACTATGTTACACCTATAAAAATATACCAACGACTCTGCTCCTTCGTCAAGAGCTCGGCATTTGAAAGTGAGAACCACGGGTCTTTCGGATATGACCTTTAAAACAGAGGTCCCGTGTCGCAGTATGTGCGACACGCAAAAGAACCCTCACTGCTAAAAGCCATGAGTGCTAAGCATAGGTCTAAATTTGCAGCCCTTCACCGGCAATGGTGAAGTCTCAGTATGAGTTAAATATTCTCAACGGAACGAAAAACAAACAAATAATCAATACATGTTTACACATGTATTGATACAATCATTTACTTACGGCAGACTGTGCTGTTGCTGTAGTACGTGGAATCGTCTCCAAATGGTTGGTTTCTCAAACATAAATACAGAACCAAAAGTAGGAAGGCGATGCCTAATAAAATCCCGACCACTACAGAAGAAAATATGACTGTCGTAGTGAAAGTATTGAAAGTCATTCTTCCAACTTGCCGATTGTCTAGCAAAGACCTTGTATATACATGTACATATGCATATAAACGGAGAAGCTCATTAACATTCATCTAGCCAATAAAATGATACCTGCGCGCCTTAAAGACATAATTTTACGTTAACGCCCACTCATTTTACCTGTGTTCTGATCGCATGTCAATCAAACTTTTAAAGATAGATCTCAGGTGGATTGACACCATATTTCTCAGCTACCCCTGATAGGTGTTTCGATAACAATTACGGCCCATACTTAAATGTGTTCCTTAGATCTTGAGAAAGCCCAATACTCCCAAGTTTTGAAAGCAGTGACTTTCCACAATTGCTATTTTCTCTGGTAAAATTAGAAATTCATATCAAAGTTAAGGATTATCTCCCTCTAGCTCTGATCCTTAGAAGTATTTGGTTCCATAGTCGTTGGCACTACATTGTTCACTTTTATAAAGTTTTACTTTCATGTTTCGGATTTCCAACATTTCGGTTTGAGCATCACTGAAGAGACATAATGGGTCGAAATGCGCATCTGGTGCACCAAAATTGGTACCGTATATGATTTATATTCTAGAAAGAAACATGGTATGACTTTTTTGCGAGACATTCACAGTTGATGTGTTAATGAAAAACAGCTACCTTAACCACAATATACCATTTAAATGTCGAACGTCTGGCAAAACGAAATGAGCAATCGCTACATAGTATGCATACAATGTATCCACAAATGTCCCCCGAATTTAATACAGCATTACCATTTTCTATATATATGCGTTATGAATAATTAAATTACACACAACCAAAAATGAAATGCATTAAATAATAATTTGCAATTTATTCCTAACCCATAGCTTATTGAAATATTTTACATTGATAATTCATAATAGTTTTACATGATAAATTGAGTCAAAGAGGGAAAGGGATGTAGATTTCATGTCAGCTACTGTTAGGGATACCACCATTATACAAACCTTATGGCCACAGAAAACCTACAGAAACACTTCCTGTGTATATCAAAAGGGAGATCTCCTGGTCAGGTAGAATTCCAAGTAAATAACAATGACCACAGATAAGCTCCGCCCACAACCAGTGATCCGTGAAGTAACCGGGTGGGTTTTTTATTTTTTTATTATTTTTTTTGTATGGTCTTTAAACTTTAGATATGACCTGAATCGCTCTGCAGAAACCATATAGATTTGCAATCCAAATTCAATTGATATGTAATTTATGGAGTCTTTAGGTTTGAAGACTTGAATTGAAATGAACATATAATTTTATCATCAATTGATGTATTAAAGACAAAAGGATTATGCACAAGTCCTATTAGTTTTTTTAAAAACTCTCTCTCCTTAACAACACAATACAAAAATGTTCAATATACATATAGTGCGCATGTATGCACATTAGGCCGAACCAAGTCACTTCTTGGTTGAAAGCGTCATTGGGCGGTTAGGTTTTCCATCCCTCAATAGTAAAAAAAAAAGTATAATTCCGAAAATTTCCGTTCCTCATTGTGTGTTATATTGTCCATTGCATCAAAATCACTAGGACGCTTTAAATCGTCTGTTTTTAATCGGACTGTTTCAAATTCAGTGCACCAGACATATCTTTTTTTACGTCATCAGGTTGAAATAAATAATAGTGGCGTCACCTACAATGAATTGTATTACTCTCGTTTGTTTATTCTTAGTCTGACCTGACTCTTAACAAGAAAAACAAAACAAAGCAAAAAACAAACTGGCCGGGAGGTGGCTTATTTTATCCCCCTTTAAGGATGTATGGGACTCAGATCAGAGTAATCAAAAATTTCTGAAAATGAGTGAAATGGGTAGCACTGGATTTGTTTTGACAGAACTGGATATTCTTTTGATAGGTAAATGAGTTCGTTTCCATGGTAACGACCATCAAACATATTCTACATGGAAACACCATAATTCTCTGAAATTGACCACCTCTCAAACAAAGCGTGCGGTTCACATCAGAGTAATAAACATATCTTAAAATGACTGAAATAGGTTAAATGATGCTTGATTGATCAGAAATGATCATTTTTAGATAGGTTTGCCGGGTCGTTTCCAAGGTAACAATCACCAAACGCGCTTGATGGAGACATCAAAATTCAAAACCTCTCAAAACGGAAGTACAAGACTGATGTAAGAGTAATTAAAAAATTCTAAAAATACTTGAAATAGATAGTATTGTATTTGTTTTATCTGAAAAAGGCATTTTTTTAGTTAGGTTAGTGAGTGTGTTTCCATGGTAACGACCATCAAACACCCATCAAAGCCTGTCAAAAGGAAAATATGGGACTGACCGTAGAATAATTAATCAAATCAAAAAACGAGTGAAATTGATAGCATTGAATTTATTTGAGTACAGTAAGTCTTTATTTAGATAAGTTTGTGAGTTTGTTTCCATGGTAACGACCATCAAACATACCCTTCCTGGAAACATCATAATTCAAAGTCTGTCTAAACTGAGGAATAAGACTGATGCCAGAGTAATTAACATATTATGAAAATACTTCAAATAAATAGTATTGTATTTGTACATGTTTTATCTGTAAAAGGCATTTTTTAAATAGGTTAATGAGTTCGTTTCCATGGTAACGACCATCAAACACCCCCCCCCCCCTAAAAACATCAAAATTCAAAGCCTGTCAAAAGGGAAATATGGGACTGACCCTAGAATAATTAATCAAATCAAAAAACGAGTGAAATTGTTATCATTGAATTTATTTGAGTACAGTAAGTATTTATTTAAATAAGTTTGTGAGTATGTTTCCATGGTAACGATCACCAAACACATGCTTGATGGAGGAATCAAAATTCAAAAACTGTCAAAACGAAAGTATAATGCTGAATTCAGAGTAATAAAAAAATATACAAATAATTGAAATAGATAGTATTGTATTTGTTTTATCTGAAAAAGGCATTTTTATAGGTTCGTGAGTATGTTTCCATGGTAACGGCCATCAAATATACCCTTCTTAAAACACCATAATTCAAAGCCTGTCAAATTTGGAAGTATAAAATTGGTGTAAGAGTAATTTTAAAAATCGAAAAAAAAAATTGTAATGTACAGTGTAAGTCCAAACCTTTTTAAAATATTAATCAATGATCTACCATCTATATTTGACGATAATGATAATCCAGCAAAATTAGGTGACACATCCTTAAATTGTTTATTGTATGCTGATGATTTAGTGTTAATTTCTGAAACTGAAGGAGGGTTTCAGCGGTGTATAAAATAGCTTGAATGCTATTGTCATAAATATTGCCTCTCTGTCAACCTCAGAAAGACAAAAATTGTCATATTTTGTAAAAACGGTAAAAAATCAGATAAAAAGTTTTTCTATAAAAATCAAATCATCGAACAAGTGTCATCGTACAAATATCTGGGAATTGTTTTTACCTCATCAGGCTCCTTCACATGTTGTCAATTTGATCTTTACAAATAAAAAATGGCGACGTAACAAAGTATTAAACGCA
>CAJDSM010018426.1:2625-12951 GCA_903981925.1 Ostrea lurida
AAAAGAGAGAAGATCAAAAACATATTGATCACTGTTCGTCATCTTGCTTTTATATGCCCAAGTGGTGATAACTCAAATGTGGCTTGAAAATATAGCGAGAACTAGAAAAATTTTTAATCAATGAGATATTCCAATAAACACAACGAAACATTACGACTTGTTCATTACTTTCCTCGTCGATTAAACTAAAGATAGACTTAGTGTAGAGCGTTGCTTCGTCATGGAAAATGGAATATCCGTAGATCAGACAATCATAAATTCTTTGTTAATCTACGCTGTCGCACACAAGTGCTTGAAATTGTGATATCAAACGATGCTGGTTGCTCATTTTGACTGTATTTTTGTTTTTCTTTGGTAATCAGAGGCTTTCAAATGTCAGTTGGTGATTCCATGGACGAAATCGTGCCCTGGAGTTGATCTGTTTTTATATTCCTACGAGCAGATTTATCCAATGCTTCTACAGAGAGAGAAATATTCTAAGTTGCTTCCTTTAACTCGAATTCGGATATTCGACGACCTTTTATCTTTATAAATTATTGCTTTCGTACGTCGATTAGATATAATCAGTGAACTAGGAAATAAGATACCGGAGAGTCTTACACATCTGCTTCGTGACGTTGCAATATTTTATTGAAATAAACAGAACCGGCATCAACACACTCACTCTTATCACAAACAGGATGCTGATTTCACGCTCTCACTAATTATAGACTTACATGAGTGCAGTTTTTTGCAAAGAAAGACATATAAATTTTCCCCACAAGAGAGTGGTGCTTATGTTACATACTGTGTACATGTAGCTCTTGTGTATTGTTTGCATGCACTCTTTATGATACTTGATTTGATGGTTGTGGAATGCAACAGGCTTTGTTTTCTCCAAAAGGCAAGAATGAAATGTACTTTATCATATAAAATGGGAAGTAACAGTATCAACAGTAATCATAGTCATAAAACACATACAAATTCGAGTGTAGGGCAAACAGGACTCCGACGAAAGCGAAGGCAGATCAGTTGCCATGGGAGGAGTAAGCATCCTTGCTGACGTCACACCCGCCCGTGAGCCTGTGTCGAAACAAAGTAAACGGGTTACCGTCGTACAAATACTAGTGGAAATGACAGTCTAACAAAGGGTATGAAACAAATCAGTCAACATATGATTTAGTGATAATTGTATAATTTGTAATCGCAAACGAGGTCATATAAGTATTGCGAAATGCATTATATATAGTTACGATAATCCTATTGCTTTTTTTTATTTCAACTATTATTTTTATTTCGTTGAAACAGTATTTCCAAGCGGAGAGTGTTTAGCTTATCGACGAATTATCGATATTGATTTCGGTGCAACTCCAACGGTAGCACTGGTGGTGGTTCAAAGGGGTTCTTAATCTGGATGGCACATCTTAATAATATCTTAAATTATACCAAGTCAAAGAGTGAACTATCATGTCGAAAATGCAAAGTCACATCAAATGTAGGCTACT
Source organism: Ostrea lurida (assembly GCA_903981925.1). Classification (NCBI taxonomy): domain Eukaryota; kingdom Metazoa; phylum Mollusca; class Bivalvia; order Ostreida; family Ostreidae; genus Ostrea; species Ostrea lurida. The sequence continues at coordinate 4,110 of CAJDSM010018426.1, forward strand.
TGGTATTTGACACCCCGTAACCTTTGATGCCGCCGTTTCTTTATGTCGGCGTTTTCATTTGGAGAAGAACGTTGGCAATTTCTTGGTCCGATATGATTTACGACAAGATTTAATACAAAGAGAAAACCAAAGCATTCTAACAGTTAGTTTGATTTACTCCGTAGTTAATGAAAATTTGTATGGATACAATGTGATGTAACAGGTCGTTTGCTTTGGCATCAATATAAATGGAAATGAAATGGAAAGATAAAAAACTTCATCATGAATACTGGGTGTCTCAACATTTGATTTATCGGGAGGAAAAAACAAATGAACAGAGAAATTTACTCTTACAGTTCTTTCTTTGGATGAGATTGACAACACAGTTAAAGAATGTCAATTTGACTGAATCTAAATTCTGTGGAAGATGTGGAGGATAGGGACACAGATAACGAAAACTAGATTTTATGCAGTCAAACAGACGGAACAAACAATAGCATGTATAAGCTTTTAATACTCTCGTCCGTAGTCGTGTAGCGATATCTACCTTCAGACTTACTACGTAATTACGTATCTGATGTAGACCTTAACAATTGCGTCATGGAGGTGTGGTCAAAGTGACCTATATTTAGAAATGTTGCTATTCCGATACATTTAATATATTTACCGTGGAGTTAAAAAAACATTTCTCTATACATTTAATGTCTAGTACATTTCTACATATATGCAATTTATTTATTATTATATTTCCTCTTCAATTTATTGTAACTGAATATTAATGAGTTAAATACATTTATAAATTATATAGTGTGCTTATCAATGATCAAACCAAAATAGTGGGGCGAATTTTGAGGTCAGAGCATTTATTGAGATAAATTAATTGAAAATGAGTTATACGTAAAACAAGGCGTCTTAGGCTGGTCGGTCACGTGAGTATTAGTTAAATTAGGCTCTAAGGGCGTTTAAATTATTTTCTGTTTTCTTTTTGTGTGCATACTGATGTGACGGGACACTGTTTCGATATATTTCAAAGAATACAAGCAAAATTGTTTTTTAAAATCTTAATTATTTTCACAAGCACTGATCGTTGCAATTGAATGAGCGGTCAAAGATACGTATCTGTGGTATTGACGCATTCATATCAGTGCCATATTGAATGTTTCATTTAACAAACATAACAAGGAGTGGAAAAATAGCATAAACAACTGAAATGTGATTAGCTATATAATAAATGAGATGTTGAACCTGTATTTGTGAAATATTACATGTAGCAAGATTTTGGTTCAATGTATTTATTTTTAATTTGCAAGTATTAAAATTGGCAATGAGCTATTACAGCTAAAAAGGAAAACTAAATAGGTCTACTCTGCTTTTCTTCCAAATATATCAAATATTCAGTCACAAAGATATTGTATAAATATTCTGGGGAAAAACACTACACAAATATGTGAATAGAATGCCCGAATGTAGGCAGTGTCACACCAAATCCTCTCACCGGAACTGATATAAATAAGATTGTATTATCGAAACTGTTCAAGAAAGATATTAATAAATGAGTTATGAAATTGACAAAATATTTTAAAAACCTGACGAGGGGAGTGAAGAAAATTAACATAAACACTGAAATTTGTGATTAACTAAAGTTTGTCACCCCGAACTCTTAACGAGCACGTACGTGTGTGAAGAGCAGCATCACCCCCGAATCTTATCGAGCACGCCGTGTGAAGGGCAGCGTCACCCCGAACTCTTACGAGCACGCCGTGTGAAGGGCAGCGTCACCCGAACTCTTATCGAGCACGCCGTGTGAAGAGCAGCGTCACCCGACTCTTATGCGAGCACTGCCGTGTGAAGAGCGCATCACCCCGACCTCTTATCGGAGCACGCGTGTGAAGGGCAGCGCTCACACGAACTCTTATGGGCACTGCGTGTGAGGGCAGCGTCACCCGAACTCTATCGAGCACGCCGTGTGAAGAGCAGCGTCATACATCTGCTGATGTGAACTTTACGAGGAAATCGCAGGAAAAATGTTTTTGGAAGTGCTTTGTGAGTGGATCGGCAAGATATTGGCCGAAGTAACCGGTCGATTTTTGGAATAATGGGTCTGTGATGAACTTGGACCTTGCCTATTTTCAAGTTGAGGTCAAGATGGACCATTGGTGTCTTCCCCGACCGGATCTTTAGAAGTGTAATTTTTGGCCATAGAATGAGTCAACTGAAGTGCATTGAGGACATGAAGAAATGTGACCACGGCACTACTTTTATTAATGATACTGGATATTTCGACTGTTCAAATCTGAACCAGATTGAAGATTGCTTTTGAAATGAAAAAGTAGGGGAAAATTGGGTTTTTCTTACTTTTCCACAGCTCCTAATCCTAATGGATCGGGGTGTTCAAAAATTAATCATGATAGTCTTTAGTTGATACTAATCGTGAGTGAGAATTACAGTTATTTGGAAAATTTTGAGACAATGTTTTAATGTCTTTTCATTAAAAAATAAACAAAACATAGGAACCCCATTCAAAATTCAATTAATGTAAAACCGGAAGTAATATAGTATGGCTTGAAAACTTGGACACATGCGATAAGTGACTTCTAACCTAGTATTTTCAAAGAAAAATTCAATAAAGAATTTAGAATTTTTTTTATACACCCCCTTTTTGTAAGCTTTTCCGGGGTTCCTAAAAAGTATTAAGAAAAAGAATGTGACTACGTGACGCATAATGTTTTAAAATGTTCTGGAATAGATAATGTAAATTGAAACGAGATCGAGGATAGCATAAATTAAAAGTTATGGGCGAATTGGTTTTTCTACTTTTCCCCAAAGCCCCATCTTTCAAGGTCAGCAACACAAACTTAACTGAAGATCATGAATGGTACATGTTATGTGTGGAATCCTAAAGAAACACGGTGGAAACTTTAAGAAACAGAATGCACAAAAATTGTAAGTTTAACATTAAATTTCCCATTCCAAATTCAAGCGATTCATAGAACGGAATGTAGAAGCGGTATCGCAACCAATACGTTTGCTGCTGTTTATTCATAATTTTCAATGGTGGAATTAAAAATTTTTTTTGGTGATTTTTGGTGGATTTTGAAAGCACCCTGTTTGTCTAAAGTTTGCAGCTTAATGCTAGAAAAAGTAGGAGCTGGAATTTACGTTCGTAATGAACCAGTGTAATCTTAATGTATGCATCTGAGATCCAAAGTTTCATGAAGTTTGGATCAAATGTCGCAGTTTTTTGTGTTGTATGTTGACTAGTGGTCTTCTAAAAGGAAGTACAGAACGGAAGTTGCAAATAGGGAGATTCCATACGCAGTTGAGTTTTCTATTGAAAAAATATAATTTTGGGTTTCTAGTGGGCTTAAGGGTTGTTTCTTAAATTTCGACATGAGAATGTCAGTACAAAAGAAATAAGATAAGTTAAATAATGGTTGAAACGTAAGGAATAGCAGATTAGGTGCTCTTCGAACGGATCGCAAAAGGCCTAATTATTATGAGGGAAATAGCAAGTTTAGGGTGCTAATAATCCGTACGGGGAGTCTGTATGGGCAAGCTCCTTAATTTTATCCATAAAGGTGTTTCAATACAATATCAGCATTTATGTAATAATGTGTAGTTATCGGAGACTGATGTTTGTTTCGAAGCCTCTTCTTTACGGTTATTTTATTTAAAAAAACCCAGATATTAGCATAGGTCTTTCGAAGACGTGTGGGAGTCGATAAAGCCCTAATAAAAAAAACCGAGAAATGAGAATTAGGGTCTTTCCGACGGAAGTCGAAGCTATATGAAAAACAACATAACAATTTCTGCTTTCGCACCTCTTTGGGCTCGGATTTGCGAATCATTATCCATTCTACACGTTAAGTGGGTAATGGGCGGGCAACAATAAAGGTTTGGTTCGTGGCTTCGAGACGTCTTAACTCCGTGCCGGAACGGAGTCGAAAGGAAAACCCGCTCAGACAATTAAGAGGGACATATAAATAATTTGAAATTGTCAGACGGTGTTTTATGAAAATGCCGATATTTTAAATCGCAGCCACAAACGCCAATTGATTGGTCGCAGAGAGAATTTCCGCTTTCACATAAAGTAAGACCAGAGGCCAGATGAGAGGGCGGAGAGGCTTTCAATACTACCCTTGGGCCATTTATCATTACACTGGGTGCTGGAGCGGCCCTGGGGCTGATCACTGCGCGTCTTGGGTTTGTGGTGCGTTCGCGCGGGCCCACACACTCCAAGCCTGATATTTCGCCAGAGTCATCGTTACGTTAGTGCAAGCGATTTGGGAAGTATGTGTTGCTATGGAACGCTTACAAAGATGCAGAGAAACTGCAAAATAACCATCCATGGATTGGTCATCAGTACGAACAACAATCCAACTTATAGCGAGCTGAATCCAGAAACCGCCAAGAAGAAGAAACGCTGCAAAGAAACTCGGCAACATGTTATCAAATTTGTGGTTAACGAGGGCCGCCCTTCATCCAACGGAATTGTATTAAAATGCAGAGTTGCAGAGAGTTGTGCGCGGATAAAGGAGCCATATTGAAAGTGTACTGTCATGGGTGCGACAGGGGTGGTGATCTCAGACAAAAAAGAGAAAACATATTTCCTAACAGAGGCATGATGGACGATGAGTACAATCGCCATATGGGATACTCTCGAAAATTGAGTGAAACTCCAAAGCAAATTATTTGGATGAGGGCCAAACGTGATATGGAAACATTTAAAAGATGGGGAATCTGGAATACAGGACCGCTACGGTCTGTCATGTCCAAGGCCGATTTTCTCAACAGACTTCCATCGGGATTGAAGTGGTGAAACGGACATTAGAATTAAAGACTTACTCTGGGGGATGGTCAAACCCGACCGTAGGTCGAAGGTTGGAAAGGTAACCAGTTCTTCTCATATGCCAGAGTGTGTTCCTATTTCTCGTCTATTCATCCTCTGTAACTCTCCCGTTTTCTAACCAGATTTGTCAAACAATGAAAGAGGAAAAACATAACTGTGATGTTCTACTTTGTAAAATTAAAGGAATATAATAGCTTTTTGCTAATTTTGCTATATAATATGTTATTTAAACGTTTAAGCAAATAGTTCTCTAACATTGGGTTTATAAATTAAAACTATATACGGAAAATTTAACAATAAAGTTATTGATATTTCTATTTAAAATCTTTTACACAACGTATCGAACCTCATAATTCGTGTTTTTTAAGTTTTTCAAAACCCGGTGTTACAAAAACTCTTGTAAAACGGGAGTTGCAGGCTGATAGTGGGACGACGAGGATGGCCAGGACAACTCTGTGCAAGGAATGGTCCCTTCCACAGTTGTTTCAATTACGGAAAGAGAATTGTGCTTTGTACGTAGTCAGAAAGGATGTCCGCCATTTCTGAGGAGATGATAGCACTCTTGGTTTGGGACATGGACTCGATGAATTACCATTGGATTTCATCTTTACACAAGATGTCCAAGGATTCTGTGATATAGGCCTATTTGGGCGAGATTGGAACTTGGAGATATAAGGTTCTCATCGAAACCGGATAGCTAAGTTTGTAAGGCTCGTCGTTTTACACTCTTACAGAGTGGGCATGATTGGACAGACTCCCTTGACATTCCTATAGACGTGGTTCCAACAGGTGAGTGGGCCACCCAATGGTTAGTTGGAACAGTTGACAACAGTTGGTTATTGGATGTGGTCGGGAGTTATGGGGTTGGGAAAAAACGGTGCGTCGAAGTGTGAGTTGTAGCTTTCCAGTACTTCAGGAGTGTAAGAGAAATTTTTTATCTCTAACTTATTTATTTGTAGGCATACATTTACAATGGTATTCTATCTGAAAATTGTAATTTTTCAATTATTTTTTTTGACGGTAGATTATCATGGATTATATTTCTTTTGACTTCGGCGTACAACCACGTGGAGTATTGTCAGGTTCTAATAGTAACTTTTTATGTTTTGGCAGTACATCAGCCCCAGAGTGGGTGGCGGGAGTCGGGGGCACGGACACGTTCGGATCGGTTGGGTGGTGCTTTAATTGAAATGATGATGATTTCACTGGTTATGCGAGGATTACATTGAGATAGGGTTTCCCACTGAACTATCATGATGTAAAGGAAATCAAGAGAAATGTGGACTTTCAAAGCGTGTTGAAGCGAGTTTGTGGGGGCAAAGAAAATCAAATCAGCGTGGTTCAAAACTATGATGAGAGAAGTGATAGGAGTTAGTTGGAGCTAAAGAAGACAAGCGATGAGATTCACGATGGCTTTCGACTGCATATTATGGAAGTATCCCAAGCTTATCACCGTTTCTATGGACTACTGGGCACAAGGTCGGGAGAAAGACTTGTCAAGTGCTTTCGAGCTGGTGATAAGTATAAGAGAAATTTTATGTTGTTTTGTTCTGGCGATTAAATTAAGGGTGGTCTGTGATGAACACTCGGAGGTGAAGAGAGTAGTCAAATTCCTAGACATAATGTATTTGAGAGGCGCCACAGATGCAAAGTTTGCTTGTAGGCTCAATGTGATTTGAAAGTGCAGGTCATTATCGGTCTATTCATCGGTTGTGATTGTGGGCAAAGAATTCAGATTATACAATTTTGGCTACGATTTCATTGTAAGGGTTAGTCTACTGACTGAAGAGCTTGATAGCGATTCCGTGCGCATGGAGTAGTTCGATTATTAGTTGAGCTCGTTGGCGTTGTTTTTTTGGTGGTATATTGTTGGAGGACACGATGGCGCTGAGGTGTTTGTTCGTTAAGCTACCCGTTGATGACATGGAGACTTGGAGGTTGAAGATGGTTCGATTCTGCACCCATGTTTGTCACATTGGAAAGCCGTGTGAAAGGGCTACTTGTTTTAATTAGCTAAAGATAGCCGGCGTGAAGCAAGGAACATCGCTCGATGACACAATACCTTCGTGTAAGCGATGCGTGGATGGAAATGATTATGGGGACGGGATGCAATCCGGTATTTTACTGAAGTGAGTTATGTATGCTTGATGCCTAAGTTGTTTTAACTGTTTGGGGGTTTGTTGAGGAGTCGGTTACTTCTGACTGCGTTGGGTACGTGCGTTAGCATATCGAAGGACAACTTGGGTAACAATGAGACAATCGGTAAGAAGTTGTTGGTTGCAGGGCTGTGCGGATTGAGGAGTGGTGCAAGAATGAAGGATTCGTCTGGGGAGAATCGTAATGCAGCTTCCTCCCGGGAACCGATTCATCATGGGAATTCCGGATAATGCAAGAATTCATGTAGACTTGCATGACAGATTTTTTGGATCCATGTTCTGTCGTTGTGTGCCATTCTAGTGGTCCGCGGAAGTTTAGCAGAATAACAACAGCAACACACCCAACCATAAGAGTATTGGCGGCGTGTTTGTAGAATGTCGGAACATGTTATGGCACGTCGTTGGGCGCAGATTAGAGGTTTATGGATGGGTACATAAGAATTCACGGTATGAACTGGTTGGTTGGAACGCTTGTGCGAGTTAAGGATGCTATGAATTGAAAATTACTGAGAGTTCTACTCAAAGAAACTGATTTTTATCGCACTAGTACACACAGTCACTAATGAAACTCGCCGCTGCCGTTGTTTATGGGTCGAAACTTACCATATGGATCGCAGGCATACAAGCAGTTTAATCGGCTAGAGGGTCAGGCAGAAAGCTGGGTGAGTGAATTACCTTATTCGGGACTGTTTGAGACTAGGAGGGAGACATAAAGATGGCTATGGTATCGTAAACGTAACGGACCTCTCTCCCTATGAAGAGGAAGTGACCCCAGGAAACAAATGGAGGTATGTAGGATTTTCTTAGTTCAGCTGCAATTTCTCAGTGCCCCTATATTATGTAGAATCATGTTGATGAGATGTGTGAGCAGAATAGGCTTATGGTGTCACCCAAAATCTCAATAATGTGACTAAATTTCCAGAACCAACTCCTGTATTGATTAATCAGAATTCCACGGAATAAGGCATCAGTCACATTGACAGCCGTATGCGGAGACGAGATTGAAAGCCGTTGGTGAGAATGAAACAAATATGACCGTGGGGCATATATGAGGGTTTACGCTGTTAGGAGGATTCCGTTATAATTGTTCAAATATAGGCAAAGGAAGAAACGTATGGTTGGTAAATTTAAAGTACTTGGGTGCAATATGGTGGTGATGTATATTGTACTGAAATACAAAATTGGGTATCATGCTTTTATTGATGCCAATGTCTGTGTGATATTTTAAGTAGAGGATATCGGACAGTATAAAACGCCACTTTTTCTTTTCCGTCGTACCTATTTCCTGGGTACTAACAGACGATCAGAATTGGGATGAACAAAATCTATTTACACAACATAATGTTTTATCATTTCTCCTCTGTCAGCAGTATCAAGGGAAGGGGTGGAAGCTTGCAAATGTTTACCTCCTTTCCTAAAATTTGAAAATTAGCGTTAATTTTTGTGAATTTGAATCATATTCATTGGGATTTTTTGTTAGCATATTTAATGCAGAAAGTGATTTAATTATATCACAACAATCAAAGTAGACGCCATTAACCCTGGATTGTTTGGTCATGTCGCGCAGGTTTAGAATGGAGCACAATCCTCGACAAGTCACCAGGTCTTTAGAAGAAGTGGGCATTAGCGATTGTTGGACATACTGAGCTGAAATGTGCAGTTAAGGAATGCTTTTTTTCAAAAATTATTTGCCATTTCAAGGTTAAAGTGGCTATTATATGCACATGGTTCAATATTGAAATAGCATTTTGTTCAAGGAAATACTCATTTGGCTTTCCTGGTTTGTGTCTGTAGTGATAATAGTGTGTCTATATTTTAAAGATAAATCAGCATCTCATAATCGTATGTACATTGTTAG
>CAJDSM010018431.1:0-14203 GCA_903981925.1 Ostrea lurida
GATTTCCAGAGGGTTGTCCAGCAGGGTTGGACCCTATGGTTACTGTCCGTGAACTAGCAGAAAAGGGCATTACGTTGTACTCTGTTGGCTGTGAACCAGCAATTCATAAATATAGAGACTTTTTTATGGCACTTGTGTATATTACAGGTGGGCAATATGTGCCTCTTGCCGGAAGCAAGATGCTTACACAGGTTATCATTGGTGGGGCACAGGAAGAAATATCCCTCGAGAAATGGATGGCAGAAGTGGATGAAGAAATTAAAAGAGAAATGGACGCTGGTAGAGAGATTAACGACGAAGAAATGTCCCATGTGATTCACGAAAAATTAAAATCCAAAGGATGCTTGTTTTTTTAAGCGCACCTGAGGCAATAACCAGGCCAGGAAATATTTGAGATTATGAAAGCGAAGACTGTGAAGAATATTCAGAAATCACAAACAATGCGCAGACATTCGTAAAAAATTAATGAAGATGGGTCCGCTCAACAATTCCTATGGCTAAGTGACTCAAACGATGTTTAGAACTGTGAGGAAGCAGAAATGTCTATGTCACAAGCGACGAGGATGGTGACAAAATCAAAAGCTCGTATGAAGAGAAAATAAGAGAACACCATATGCTCGAATTATGACGAAGTGAAGAGAACTGACTCCGCTATCGAGGCAACTGCAATGTACACGGGCAGTGAATATATTTAATGACTTTGCAATATAGGCATACATGTATGCTAACTTTCTGTATATGATTTGTTGTTTTTGTTTGAAAGTTTTCGCCCTTATGTTTTGTTGTTGGATATGTAGCTCCGTTTGATATGTACTACATGTATCTTGCACTACATTGAGAAACCATTGTTTCAATAAAATTCATGTCCATTTTGTGTCTTTTTGCAACGTCAAAAACTCATTTTAGGCAACCTCACTGAGTGACGTTTTGCAGTTGGTACTTATTCATCGTTGTTCGTTATGCGTTCACATATAAATAACTTCTTTTCTGAAAGAAGTTACCAGTTTTTCATCATGAAATATCTTTAGGGTAAGGGGAAATACAATTGCTTCCCTGGTCAAAATCATAAAAATTATGCAATCTTTAAAAAACAGAAGCATTTAGCTAACAATTTGTGTGTATGTATAATGATAAACATGGATCTGTCAAAATTGTGAATTTTATGGCCCCTGCAGAAGAGGTTCTTGAACTAGGGTTCACTTAATATTTTTAAAAGGACCTTGCGTTTTGGACATTAATTGTCATTTGTGTGAGTTATGTTCCTTTGAGAATAGCTACCTAGATTTAGACTTGTGCATGGTGCTCGGGTTGAGAGTTCTTTACCGTGACAACATATGTCGCAACATGAGACCTCCGTATCAGTTAGGGTCTCATCCGAAGAACCCGCGACTCTCCTAAATGCCAAGCATTTGACGAGAGAGGAATCGTTACATGTTTTAAGTCCTTGGTTTGATGTGGCCAAGACACGAGCTAAGTACTCGTACCTATCCATAATGTTAAGAGAAACTTCTTCCAAAATTGATCAATTCATGGCCCCTTGGTCAGAGTTCGGGTGTCAGGACAGGGATTATATAAACCTTGAAAAATAAAGCAATATTGAAAATCTTCTAACTCTGAGAAATCAACCAATCAAACTGATGAGCATTGATGTCTGTACCCGAAATATACAATTCATGGACCGTGGGTCCGAGGTGTTGCTAGGGCGGAACTTTATGGCGAATAGAAAATGCACTTTCGTACTAAAGAAACATGTCTAGACAAGAGAGTAAAGAGAGACTGAGATGCAAGCACTGACAAGCAGTGACCACGAACACATACGATGTAATATCAGAATAAAGTTGAAAGCACAGAAACAGCAGAAAGTTACAAACAGAACAAAGTATGATACTACCAAACAGCCAGAGGGACGAAAATCATTCTCAGTCTGTTGGAATTCCAATGGGCACGAATATTGTGCTCCGCTTTATTGCTGACCTATTTTTGTATTTCATATGGAGGCAGAAATTTCATCCTCAATAAAAGCTACTACCGAAAAGAGGAATCTCTAGCGGTGGCCTTTTAGATTCCGACTTTCGATTATACTGAACGTTTTATCTACTCAATAATACATGGATTTCCATTCTATGTCGATTCAATATATCACCAACGAAACTTAAGAATAAATGGAACCACAGTCCTTCCATGTCTGCTTCGTACTTGGATATAACTTTTATAGCAACATTGCATTAACGGCAACGACTAACTACTCAACTTTGAATGACAAATCGGGACGATTTCAGCTTCTCTATCGTTAACTTCCCATATTAGTAGCAAATTAATACTTCCATCATCGCCTGCATTTGGTGTGTAATGTCCTTCTCAACTTATTCGAATACGCAAGAGCTTGTTCTGCACACATCTATTTACCCAATAGACCTACTACCATTGGGTCTAATGACGTCTGATATGTTTCATAGCCATTGTTAAGCCGTTTTTCAACACCTGATTTGACCTACGGATTGTTTCCGTTTACCTGATCAAGACTATGGGCCTCACGGCGGGTGTGACCCGGTCAACAGGGGATTGCTTTATCCTCCCTTAGGCACACTGATCCCACCTCTGGTGTGTCCAGTGTCCGTGTTTGCCTAACTCTTGTTTTTGTATTCTATTTAGGACTTATGAGATTGATCACTGTTCGTTATCTTTGCCTTTACTCTCAATTAAACCTAGAAGAATAGATTCCAAACATTAGAGAATATGACAATATGTAAGAATCTGGAAGAACATGGCAAAGAGGTCGTGTACATCGTCGAAAACACAAAACATAACCAGGTAATAAGATGAAGAAGAAATTGTCAAAACACCATGGTAACAAAGGAATCATGGAAGCTGTGGACGAAGAGGAAACAATTGAAAACATCTTATAATAATAGTCACCAGAGATTGAAGGAAAACCTAAGAACAAGATACAAGCAGAAATAAACAAAGAAGTAAATAGCACGCAGAAAGCCAAGCGAGAAATTGAACAAAGGACCTATTAGTGAAAGCCGACACAGCTACACAACCAATGCTCACATGCAAAACAGTATAACGATAAAACAAGAGCACTGATAAACAAAAAAACGACATAAAAGTAAATGATAATCAGGAAAATATCTGGGGCAGCCAGGAGAGAGAAAAAGACAAAGCCTGCGAAAGAACACTTTGCAGGAAGTTTGAATCGCCAATGACCCGAGAACCCAATAGAGTTTGAAAGTGAATATGAGCATTGATGATATAGATGTAGGAAGTAACTACAGTAAGAGGAACTATAATGGCAATAGAAAAAAGGTAAAGAATGGCAAATAAGGAGTTTATGAGAGAATAACAGCAAAACTTTTAAAAAGCAGATATAACAACAAATATTTGAAATAGCTCCTTTACTGCCAATTATTTAGGAATACAAGAAACAAATTTAATCAGCTGATGTAGATGGAATATAGTATATTTCAAGAAAGGAGATAGACAGTATGTGACAACTATGTGCAAGGGCATCATCCTACTATCAGTGCTTAGCAAGATCTTCTCATAAAGTATCGATACAAAAGGATCCAAGAATGGTATTGAATAAAATGTTGCGAGAGAAACACAGCTGGATTTAGGAGGGGAGCACAACGAACACTATTTACACTCAGAACATCTTGAGAAGTACTAGTATACAGATGGTACTGCACCATTGTTTGTAAACTATGTGGACTCCGAATAGGCGTTCGATTCCATTAATATAGAAAGCCTTTGTCCATTAATTGAAATGCTATGGGATCCTGACAAGCATCTTCCGAGCAAAGCCAAGTGTCCGATTACGCTTACTGTCCATCTTCCCCTTGACAAGATTTAGTCGAGTTTCTAAGCCTTCAAAATATCGTGCTTTGACTTCCCAAGGCAATCAATCAAATGCACCATTCTTACCTGTTCGCTTTGGATGAAGTCTGGTCCTTGTAGTCGTTTTGCCACTGTATTTTGCCCATAAAAACAAAAACGTACAATTTTTGGAAAAGATTCGGAGTTTTTGACGCAGTTACTAGAGATTATCGATTATGTGTGCACCCAATGAACAGAGGGCAGTGTATCGTGGATGTGCTGGAAGACTGAACAATTCGGAAATGAGCATGCACAAAACCAAGTAGAATCGTTAAGATCAGAAAGAGGCAAGTTTTAATACGCGATTTACGCCTGAAGATAAAGGTGAATATAAGCTCCAACAAGTATGTACACCTAAATAAAAAAAAACCCATACAATTGTTCCACTCGAGTGTTTCCGTCAAGAGCGAAACTCGCATTGTCCGTTAGATGGCAATTTCAGTCGCGGACTAAATCTGCCAAGGGGAGATGACAGTAAGCGAATGCGGACACTTGGCTTGCGAAGATGCCCTGATATGATAATCAGAATGATAAAACTACTTTATGTAATTGTACAGTATGAGTAAAGGGTGAAGAATCCGAATGATTCCGTGTCCCATGTCAGATTCCTTCTTTCCTGTTAGTACATCGACTTAGCTGCAGAACTGTAGCTCTCTGAAAAAATAATTGTGGACAGATCAGAGAGCTACAGTTCCAACCCTTATAATAAACCTTCGATTTACGCCCGTCAGAAAGTTGCCGCTGATTGAGGCGTGTCTACTCGTTGTTATTTCTGCATCGACGAGCCACTAAATTCTAATTAAATTCCCTTACACATCCAACCTAACATGATATTGTTCCAAACAATAACCTAGAAATATTCATTAAAGTCCCATACGACCTCAAAACTCACAGCTTCATGTCATTGTTCGTCTGTTTACGTATCCATGTTAGGTATCCAGTCAATTCGGTACCCGTTGGTATTAGTAATCCCAAATAATTCGATATTAAATAGTGTATTCTTGATTTATTACAAAACACGGAAGATTAAATGGAAATTAAAATAATTTGTAATTTTTCTGCGGGTGAATAAAGCCGCTGAGTATTGAAAATGCTATTTAAAACAAACCTAGTCGCTGTGCCCCTTTTAAAATTAAGGGGCGAAGGTGAGGAACAAACTAATGAAGGCTGTGAATTAGTTCGATTGTTAAACTCTTTTAGAAATATTAATTTCAACTAAACTGGGGTGATTTTATCCATAATAATTCACATAATGTTTGTGGGTGCTATTGTTTACACAAGTATGAAATAATAAAGAGGTTCGAATTGACCGGGTACCTAAATATGGCTACGTAAACAGGACGAAAGTGATATGAAGCTGTGAGTTTTGAGGTTGAATGGGACTTTAATGAATATTTTAAGGTATGTTGTGAACAATACATGTTAGGTAGATGTGTAAAGAATTTTTAGATATTAGATTTATGGCCGTTTCGATGCAGGAAAAACAACGATAGAACGCCTCAATCTTGCGCAACTTTCGTGAAGCGGCCGTAAATCGAGAGGTTTTATATAAGGGGTGGAACTGTAGCTCTCTGATCTGTCCTAATATTTTTTCAGAGAGCTACAGTTCTGCAGCTAATCATCGACTTTGTTACATTGAAAAAGAACAACAGACGGGGAGCCAACAGGAATTCGATGGAATTTACAAATTGGAGAGAATCTAGACTTTGCCGCGAACCTCGCAATTTTATCATCGCAAGAGCTACACGAGAAATGCAACCAAGTGGACTCAAGATCACACAAATAAAACAAAAAGTAATGAGGCCTCAATAACCACATACACGATCCAGTGAGAATAGATTGAAAAGAAGATCTAGCAATGTAGAATCATTTACTTACCTTTGCGCATTGTGAACATCAGTGCGGGAGGGTGCGAGTGAGGACATTATAAGCAGACTAGAGGAAAGCCACAGTACAAATTCAGGTGGCATAAATATATAGGAACTCACTCGAAATTGTCCATACAAAGTTTTAAAAATATAATACAGTTTTTGATAGATCATATCAGTCCTTACATACGGAAGTTGAAACATGGAAATTTCCACAGAATTGGGACCAAGAAAAGGCTTGATACCTTTCAGACAGATACTTTGAGACAAATGAATTGAATAATGAGCCTAAGAATGTAAAGGGCAAAGATAACGAACATGATCAACTCGTAAGTCTAAATAGAATACAAAAAACCAAGAGTTAGGCTATCACGACCCCTTCACAACCAGACGGTGGATCAGGTGCCTAGGAGGAGTAAGCATCCCCTGTTGACCGGTCACACCCGACGCGAGGCCATAGTCTTGATCAGATAAACGAACAATCCGTAGTCAACCTCAGTGTGTGAAAAAACGGCTTAAACAATGGCTAATGAAACACATCAGACAGCATTTTACTCATGGTAGGTCATATTGGTAAACTAAATGTTATACCGACCATAGAAATTTACGAATGCTGCCTTTAAACGTGACTGTTGAAACCCCTGCAACAGCAACTTGTCTGTTAGTAGCTTGCCTTGATTCAAAACCTGATCATACGCAGACACAGCTCTTGCGTATCGATAAGTTGAGAGACATACACACCATATGCAGCGATGATGGGAATATTGCTACATAAATATGGGAAGTTGACGATGGAGAAGCTGAAATCGTCCCGTTTGTCATAAAATTTGAGTAGTTAGTTTGCCGTTAATGTCAATGTTCAATAAAATATCCAAGTAGGAAGCAGACATGGAACACTCTGTGGTGTCCTTTATTTCTAGTTCGTTGGGATATATTGAATCGACATATGAATGGAATCATTATTATTGATGGATAAAACATCGTCAATATCGAAATGTTGATTAAGGCCACCGCTAGAGATTTCTTCTTTTCATGGTGAAGCTTTTGAAATGATTCTGCCTCATAAGAATAAAAATAAGGTCAGCAAATAAAGGAGCACAATTCGTGCCCAATGGAATTCCAACATACTGTTGAAGACCTGATGCCAAAAAACTACAAAGATATTGTTCAATGAGGAACTCCAGCATTGCTTTAATATCAACTTCAGAGTACTTGTGTGTAGAATCAGAGTGGAGTTTAACAAAAGAATTTTATGAATGGCTGATCACTAGATAAGAATATTTCCTTTTTTCATTTTTGTTGAAGAAGCAACTGTCTATAATGTTACAAAGCCTTGTCTTTAATTTATCGTGCGGGATGGTCGTGTAAGTGTTGAAAAGTCATTGTTTTGATGTTGTTGATATGTGAAAGGTTCTGGATTTCAAATTCACTAGAAGTTCTTTAGAGTTTTTTAGAATCCACATTTGATTTACACCACTTCTGGCATATGTAGTTTCACATACTTCTGAAGTTGCTCTTGCAGAGCTGTCATATTTTTCGTGAGGAGTAAAGACAGGGCTTGGCGGAACATTTACTTGAGATCCAGCATATATCTTTGTTTGTAAGGGGTTTTATGAGTTTTGGAATCCAGTATAGGTACGGTAGTTCATATTCTCCGTCCCATTGACTGGGATATTAAATGTGTTTAAAACTGAAGCATGATTTTGAAGAATTTTGTCTTTTGAAAGAGCAGTAGGGGTGTAAGTACGATTACCAAATGTGGAGTAATACCAAGTTCGTTTAAATGCAGTTGTAGTGATGAGCCTTACAGACAAAAACAATATTGTTACAAAGCTTTGTCGGCTGAACCAGAACATATTCCTCAATGTACTATTAATTCATGATCACTTCCGGTTTACGAAACACAGAAGGATAGATGGTACGGACTTTGGGTACGTATATGTTAATACGGTATTTCAATATTCTTCTTATACTTTTAATCCATTCTGATAAGGTATCAAGTTCTTCTTTTTCATAATCTTCGACAGAATTCATAATGGAAATGAAGTTCTGTCGCCAATTAAATGACCGAGGTTCTCTGAATTTAGGACCTTTTGAAATAAGTGATCGTAGATCCTCATTTTCAACTATTTAACATCACCTGTAATGACATGTCCAGCTGGACTGTAGTTGAAGAAGAACAGGAACAAGTGGGTGGATTAAATATAATATTGTCAATATCCAGGCACTGCAGAGTTTGCTTGTAGTTAAACAGTTTGGATGCAATCGTGGAAGTAATTTGTAGGAAATACAGGGTGGAGACTTGAATTGAAATATGCAAGAATACAGGACTGAACTTTTTTATGACGAACTAGAATGTTGCTTATATGTTTACGGCATCTATTCCTTTATTAGCGAATTTCAGCTTAAGGAATCGGCGGAAAGATTCGGAAGGATTATTATCCGTAATCCGCGGTAGTTTAAAGAGCCTGTGATGGGCAACATCCATAATCATAGCATTCAGTCTATATTCTGGTGTTGAAAAATCCAAGTGTAGACTAGCTTTGGCATCTTCTAATAACTTGTTCAAAACTCTCAATGGAACAGAGTAAAGTTTTGTGCGGATGTGATGTTGACCTAATTGTTGGCTGACGTATGGCAAAAGTGAGCGAAGAGTGACATCTTGTATGTGTGGTCTTTGAATATCAAATGAAGAACTACACAGACGAACTAAACCATCAAAGATTGGTAACAAAATAACACATACGAAATGGAGATGGGATCAGACATGTATTGGGAGACACCGGGATATGCACAACAGCTCGAACATGGCATCCAAAAGGAAAGCAAAAGTTGGTCGCCCTACTACTTAAAGGAGGACCACAGAACAGAAAAGACCGAAGCTAGGCTGGAATACTCGGGCGTCAGCAAGAACTGCAGCCAGGGACAGACATGTATCGGGACCTTCTGTGCCAGATGGCGCTGCACGAAGGAGATAGGTGAGGTGCTCCAAGGATGATTTGTGCTGAGTTTAATTAAAATTTTGTGCTTAGTTTGATTGAAATTGGCCTGCCCTGGTGGTTCTTTAGAAAAAGATGAGAATGTGAAGTTAATAATGGAAGCATCAACAACAGACTCCATACAAATTTCAGTAAGTAAAGCTCATTTGAGCCTTTTGGTCAAGTGAGCCAAAAACTAGTATTATATAGAATATGCATGACTACTAAAGATACAAATTAATTATAGATCTGATATTTATTTGTACAGCATGAATACGAAATATAATCTAGTCCTCTCTGTTAATTCACACATAAATGCTAGATCATCTGTTTAAATTCATGTGGTATATATATCACTTTAAAATGTATCAAATTCACATTCATTATCTGTTGAATTTTTGGATATCAGACAGACTTATCTCTTATTTAGTACATGGGTCATAGATTCATTGCAAAATGTTACATTTTCTTGAAAATAGAAAAGTTCATCTTCTTTGTACCACTTCTCTACATTGAATTCTGGAAAAAAGAATTTGATTTCCTTCAAGGCATTCTCAGGTGAATCTGAGCCATGACACACATTTCTTGTATCTGTCAACCCAAACAATCCTCTGATGGAATGAGGCTCCGAGTGAATAGTCCGGAATACTTTAGTAGGGCCCATTAATTTCCTCCAGTGTGCAATAGCATTTTCACGGGCTAAGACATGAGTCCAGATGTGGCCACTTGACATGAAATTCACTAAGCGGTTATGAAAGAATTTACCATGATGTTCCTTATAAAATTCTTCAGCATTTGCGCGGGTTAAGTGTAGATGTTTAGATAACACAAAGAAGAATCCATTCTCTTTGATGATGTCATGGATGTCCTCTACAATGTGAGGACGGGATGTCACATCAGGCTTAAGAATAGCCAAAGTTAATTCTAGTTTTGGCCGCCCTGTACTGAAACGCTTTGCAATTTTACAAGGATTTGTAACTCTAGCAATACCCTTTGCAAATAACACAGTCATTCTATTAAATGAAAAATATGCTTGGAAAAAGCACAATTTTTGACATATATGTATATGAAACTAACTCACATTCTTGTGTTGGTGAGTGTGAGTGTTACGACAAAGTCACGGCATGCTCAAAGTCGCACATGTTATTGAAAAAGCGAAAGTAGAAATTGGTACACGTTAATTCGAACGTCAACATATTCGCTTATCATGTATGGTAATTTAAAAGTTCAATGTAATATAAAAAGGAGTTTAACCACGAAAACCATTCTCTACACAAAATTATCGTCTCTTACACTTGCAGAATGGGCGTTTTTCTCGGGTTTTAGCTCGCCTGAGCAAGTGAAGGACCAATCCACCTTCAAACACAGCGATTATATTCATGATGACCGTGTAGTACACTTTCAGACATTGCAGACAAACAATTTGGCAAACTGCGAACATATGCATTATTCAAAACAAGATTCTGTAGAGAACAATATTTTTCAGTAATTCGCAACCCTCAAGTTTTGCCATGTTTTACAAATTTCAGAAACAGTTCTCATTCTTTGGCTAATGAAAAAAAAAAAAAAAAAAAATCACACAAATAAATGAGAGAAAATGTAGTGTCTGCAAGTCTGACTGTGTTGAAGATGAATTCCATTTTGTATTTTGTATTTGACTGTATAGCATACCAACGCGCCTAAGAAAACCATTCATAGAATCCATGAACTCCTTGTATAAGTGTAGCGGACAGTATAAAGGGAACTTGTACTGCCTCGCTAGGGAGCTAGCTTTTCTGGCGATGTGGTAGAGTTCCTGTCTTGATCACGCAAATTAAGCAACGGCGAGCGTGGTCAGCACCTGGATGGGGTGACCGCTACACGTTACAAATTAGTGGCAGCGCAGTGACTCTGGTGTTTGGTGGGAGACCTGTGTCCGGGGCAGGTAGAGTCTCTTCGGTGTACGGACGTGGTTTCGTCCGGGGACGACGGTGGATGTCGTCGGGAACGGCGGGTGCCGTTGCTGAACAGGTGCCAAACATTCAGAGAGGACCCATGCGAAGCTTCCCCGAGCGGGAGGAAGTGTAGCGGACAGTATAAAGGGAACTTATATTGCCTCGCTAGGGAGCTAGCTTTTCTGGCGATGTGGAAGAGTTCCTGTCTTGATCAGCACCTGGACGGGTGACCGCTAGGCCTACACGTTACATAAGAACTTTATAAACCTGTGTAACAGAGAAAAATTTATTTGGCTTATGAGTAATGAATGTGACAGTGTTATTGAAAATTTTGCCAACTACATATATATAGCTTTTCACTATTGAGAAAAGTTGATTTATCATAACCTTGTTATTTTACTTTATCTATCATTTGGATAATCTCTTTTATGAATTTTATGTATATGAACATTGTATTCTTTGTATGCCCTCTGGCCCAAAATTGGAAATTATTTTCTTACTTACTCACAGGGTATGCGGATCCAACGTCCCCAGAGGGATGCAATGACCGCGGAGCAAAAACCAAGGGGAAATTGTTTTTAGGACTGAGGTAGGAATAAGTCATCTTTAATCTAAAGCAATTGAATAAGATTATTCCTACCTGCTAAAAACGACTCTTTTCTTGTTTGGTCGCGGTCAATTGGATCCCCCGCGGACGTTGAATTCGAATACCGATGTGCTTCAAAGGGGAGATCATCACATAAATGCAATTAAATTAAGGTGTATGTAATTCAGAAATCTTCTCGGGGGGGGGGGGGGGGGGTAAGGTGCATAGGGCAGCAGTAGGGGATTAAGTTTTAACATGCGAATATATAGGAAAAATCTTCTCAAGAAACCATCAGGCCATACAAAATCAGGGCCGTAACCAGAATATTCTCATGGGGGGGGGTGCACAAGACTAAAACTAGGAGTCTGAAGCTAGGGCTGCTAGTCAGCCTTCAGTTGGTCCCAGGGTGGCACTGGTAAGGGGATCACAAGGGGCGAAGCCCTCTGGAAGCTAGCAATTTTTAAGCATTTTCATTGTCTGGGGCCGCTTTAGGTCCTCCGTGGGTCTTGGTAGGGGGTCCAGAGGGGGAGGTTTTAGCATCTTTACTTTAAAATGGGTGGGGATGGGGTTGCACATGCACCTAGCCCCCCCCCCCCCCCCCCTTGCAAATGCAGATTTATACCGAAAGCTTCCCGATATAATAGTAATTCAAGTTTGGGTCCCCTGGGGGCGGGTTGAGGCCACAATAGGTTTTACATGCTGATATAAATAGGAAAGTCTTCTTGAGAACCACTGGATCCATTCAGTCAAACTTGATACACAACATTCTTAGGTGAAAGAGTATCATTTGCCTTTCAAATTAAGGCGAGATAATCACAAAAAGACAAAATAGGGTGTAAGCATCTGAAAATTTTCTCAAAATTCACTGAGCTAGAAAAATTGTAATTTACATGGAAGCTTCCTGACGGCAATGTATCGTCGGATAGCCACGGATGATCTCGTCTTCTACTTATCCCCGGTGATAAATAGAAATAGAAGACGAGATCACCCGTGGCAATCCGACGATGCCTGACAGTGCAGATTCAAATTTATCAAAAACATATTCCCGGGGGGTGGGGGGGTAGGGGGGGCCGCAATAAGAGAACAAAGTTTTGCATGCAAATATATAAAAGAAATCTCAAGAACCAATAAATAGTCAAGAAGAGTGGAAAATTATATGATGATGATGAAAGCTTTCTAATATCGAGGATATTCAAGTCTGTTCAGATCAAGAACCTCGGGGGTAGGGTGGGGTCATATTAAGGGATCAAAGTTTTGCATGCTGATGTATAGGAAAATCTTTTCGAGAACCACTGGGCCAATTTCAATCAAATTATAATTAGGGTTGTGCAATAATACCGGTATTCCGATATACTGCGATTCATTATAATAATAAAAACAAAACAAAAACAAACAAAACCGTATGTTACGTTTTCCTCGAATACGTATATGTTGGTAAAACTTTTCTCGAGTTACCAAGAGATTTGGGTTGCCCGAGCGAAGCGAAGGGACCAAATCGAGTGGCGAGAGAAAAGATTTTAACAACATTACTGTAGTACATGTTTTACACCGAGAAACAAGCTTCTTATGTGGTGCCAATTCTCAATGTTTTTATTACCCCTCTGCATTTATTTATCCTTTAATCAGAATCAATCAGTATTTATCTGATGGGTAAATTTCTGTATTGGCTGAGTTTGTTAATGTGGACCCTCAGCGGGAATTTACCTGTATTCAGCCAAGTGAGTGGTGTAAAGTGAGTAGATTCAAGAATTACTGAGGATTTTTTCTACAATTCTTCTTCATGTTTCAAGAGTGGCCTTCAGGTCTGCAATATGTTGTTTGTGTTAAGGACTTACTAATATTGTTCTTTTGGACAAGATGGAAAGGATGTCCCATGTTTCTGGATGATTAATTCTTGAAAAGGATCATTGAAAATGGATAAAATATTTGAAGGGGGGGGGGGGGGGCGTTTTTTCGGACACAGATCAGAGTATCTGTTAGAATTTGATATCAAACTTCCTGTTTGTAGTATTGAATAGTTTTAACTGACAAGCCTGATGGGTGGATATGTCGGTTGTGATGGTGGGTACACATTAAAATATTTCAATTGCAGCGTTTCAGTGCGGATATATTGGTTTTACGTAGGAATGAAAGAGAGAGTACAGTTTTGTAGTAATCTTAGATAAACTGTATCTATCATGTCTATCAGCATATCGTATTCTATTGTTTCTGTTAGTAAAGTTTTGTTGTTGGCCTTTTTTTGGGGTGGGGGGGGGGTTCAGTTGTAATTTTTCAACTTTCACTGAACACTGTGTTCAGGGACAGCCATGACGACCATCCTTTGATTTTTACCAATCATTGATATATCATTCGATCTATAATTGCAAAATCAACTGTATGGCTTACCCAACCATGGAGCTTGGACTAGGAGTGTACCAAGTGATTTGGTATGGGCAAAATTCTTTTTGTCGAGGTGTGAAACATGTACTAACGGTATATGGTGAAGATCCTCGGGTAAGGAATTGGATTTACGTTCAGCTTGAGATTCCTCACATCAATTATCGCGTTGGTTAAAACATATCTGTGATTGTTCTAAACACTCGATCAAGACATGGTTTTTATACTTCCAATAGATGGAGTCAAGTCGATGACATAAGGTAAAAGCATATTTGAAAATATTGCAATACATATCGCAGTACATTTAAGAATATCGCAATATATCGCAGTACATTTGAAAATATCGCAATACGAAGATTTCACCCAAAACGCAGTCCTACAAATTTGATACACAACATCCAATTTGGATTCAATTTGGACCATTCCCCCTTGAAAGGGGAGAAAATCACAAAAAGGCAAAAATTGGGCATTGACCTTTAAAAATCTTCTCAAGAACCACTGGGCCAGAAGAGTTGAAATACATGAAACACACAGGGTATCCGGATCCAATATCCGCGGAGGGATCCAATGACCACGGAGCAA
>CAJDSM010018437.1:7931-20182 GCA_903981925.1 Ostrea lurida
GCTTACCGTGGGTGTTCTTTTTGCTTACTGACTATTGGCTATGTCTCAATCTTGAAGTATGGTGGGCTCTACCGTATGTGTAGGTTGCTCGACCTATTCGTTCGTCTATTGTATGTTGAACTTACCTATTTAGTGTTGCTTACCTATTGTGATGTTTGCATTATACCTATTGTATGTTGCATCACCTATTGTATTTGCGTACCTATTTTTGTTTTGTTGCTCTCTATCGCGTATTTGTATGTTGCTTTAACCACTATTGGATAAATGTTGCTCACACTAATAGTAATGTCTATTGTAATGTTGCCTTACCTATTGTGTGTTTGCTTACCATATTGATTTTTGCTGCACCTCTACTTGTGTGATGTTTGCTTACCTTATGTACTATGCTGCTCACCTATTGTATGTTCGTCACCTATTAGCTATCATTGCTCCACCTATTGTATGGCTATGCTATGCTTACCTATTGTATGTTGCTTTACCTATTTGTATTTGCTCACCTATTGTATGTTGCTTACCTATTGTATGTGCTATTGTTATGTGCTTCCTATTGTATTTTGCTTCCTATTTTACGTGTTGCCTAATGTTGCTAACATGTTAGCACTATACCCTATTTGAATATAGTTTGCACTTACCACTAATTGATTGGTTCCTTGTGTGCTTATGCGCTATTGTATGTGTGCATACCTAATGTAATGTTGCTTATCCTAATGTATAGTTGTATTGACTTAATTGTAGTTGCTTACCTATTGTATGTTGCTTTACCTATGTGTATGTTGCCTTACCTAGTTGTCATTCTATTGTATGTGCTTACCTATTGTAACCTTGCTACTTGTATCTGCATTATTAGTATGTGTCTACTATTCGTTATGTGTCTTATGTTATTTATGTCCACTATTGTATGTTGCTTACCTATTGTATGTCATTGTAATGTTCTTACCTATTCGTTGTTGCTTACTTTGTATATATGTTAACTACCATATTGTATATTGCTTACACTATTTGTATGTTTACTATTGCTATGTTGTTTTACCTAATTGTATGTTGCTTACCTATGTATGTTCTCACCTATTTGTAATGCTTACCTATAGTATGTGCTCACGCTATTGTATGTCTATTGTATGTTGGCCTTACCTATCGTTGTGTTGCTTCCTATTGATGTATGCCTTGTTCTTCAGATTCCACTACTTGTAATGTTGCTTGACCTATGTAATGTTGCTACCTATACTGGTCGTTGTCTTACCTATGTAGTATGCTACCTATGTTAACATTGTCTTCTACCATGTATGATTGCTTACTGACTTGCGTTACTATTAGGCTACTATTGTATGTATGCTACCTATAGTCTATTGTATTTGCTCACCTATGTATGTGCTCACCTATTGTTGTTGCTTACCTATTGTATGTTGCACTTAAATTTGCCTATATGTATGATTGCTCCCGATTGCTTTAGAGTGCTTCTATTGAGTCATTGATTGTTATTCATGCTCACTAATTGTAGTGTCTTGATTGCTTGACCTATTGTATGTTGCTTACGCTATTGTATGTGCTTAACCTACTTGTATGTTCTATTGCTAGGTGTTGCCATTCACACATTGTATGTTGCTCTATTATGTATGTGCCACCTATTTGTATGTTGCTTACCTAATCCTTACACTTTGTATGTGTTAGCTTACCTATATGTATGTTGCTTACCTAATCTAAATGTTGCTAACTGACGTAGTCTATGTTATGTTGCTACTATTGTATGTTGCTCACCATTGATTTGCTACCTTGTTGTCTTTGTAGGTTGCCACTATTTTGTCATATGTATGGCCCTTTTACTGCCCTTAATTGCTATAATTGTTGCTTTATGTCCTATATGTATGTTGCTCACCTATTGTATGTTTGTATGGACCTATTGTATGTTCCATTTACTTTGCTTACCTATTATCCTATTGTAATGTGCTACCTATTGTATATTTGCTCACCTATTGTATGTATATTGAGTGGTAGCTTACCCTCATTGTTTGTCTATTGTATGTTGCTTACTCTATTGTATGTCTATTGTAATGTTGCCTCACCTATGTATGTTGCTCACTCATTGTATGTCTATTGTATGTGCCTTACCTATTGTATGTTCTATTGCTCAATGTTATGCTTACCTATTGTAATGTTTGTCTTACCTATTGTATTCTGCTCACCTATTGTAAGTCTAATTGTAATTTCTGCTTATCCCCTATTGTATGTCTATTGATGTGCTCACCCTATTGTCTATGTTAGCTCCACTCCTATGTAATGTTGCTTACCTATTTTTGTATGAAGTGAGAATAGAGATATGTTAATGCTTGCAGAGGAGTAGAAAGTCGGATCAATGTCTTTATCCATCCCGTGTTTATCTGTTGTACCTAGTACATCATGGTGATATACTACAATATATATACAAAAATTCATAGTGTTCCACCGTGTTATCAGTTACAGTCAAGGTGTATAACCTGTAACAAAAAACATAGTGTTTCACTGGGTGTACCGTAATCAGGGAATACCTATATAACATAAAAAAATAGTGTTTTTCTACCGTGTGTACTAGTACATCAAGGAATATAACTCTGTAACATATAAAAAATATAGTTCATACACTATGGGATTATACCATAACTTCCACTTATGGTCTAACAATTCTTGTAAAAATATTCAAATCCATGCACTCAGTGAAAAGGTTATGGCCCAGTATCTATTTAAATGCCACTATGTGCTATTTGTGTATCTCTTGACCTGGCTTTCAGTTACGACTATCTTTTTATTTTTATCTGTTAACTATCATCCTGTGTTTATATTTCTCCCCTTGATTTCAACCAGTTTTGTAACAAGTACATCATAACTCTATTAGAAGTTACAATGAAAACCATGATAGTTTAACTAGTATTAAAAATAGTTCATCATCTTATATATTACATCCGTTATGAACTAGATTTGAAAGAATATTCATTCACTAATTTTGGTACATATTTTTATTTTTGATTAAAGATTTTGACAAATGTACGATGAGAGACAATTTAAATTGTAATGACATTGTTATTAGTACAATACCTTCCATTCTCCGTGATGTCTAAAGTGTCTGTCTTACAGTACGTCATCTTAGTAAATAATAAGTAGCCTTCTCCGATTTTTTTTTTTATAGCTTTCTCGACCAATTTTTTGTATTATCCTGACCATTTTATTGGTGAAGAAAAAATTATAAAAATAGAAGGACTTGAATTTATTGCAGCCTATGCGACATATGTTGTACTAATTTATATAATGACAAACCCTCACACGATATAAATATACTGCTTCATACCACCAACAGAATGACTGACTGACAATTACTGATAATTATGTTTTCATAAGAAATAGTTCTCAGTTATCTGAGTTATTTCAAAGGAATTGGAGTGACGGAATGCGTAGATAAATGAAAACAAAAAATTACCTGCATCTATAATCTTCTATTTTAGGTATGACGTTTATAGATTAAAATATACATCAATTTGCACGTGATCGAATACGAACTTCTAAAACAATGGTTTATGATGCAGTGCAGCAGATTTGTCATCATTACTTACTACTACATGATCCGACACTCCAACATTGACTCACAGTGTTTATCATTTCTGCTGTAAGCATTTATTTGGTTTGGAAGGAGGTTTGGCACTTACAAACTAGGGACACTCATACAGACCTGATTGGTAGCGTGTTTTCTCATATTCTCCCGCGTACATCGTCCGTGAACAAGTTGTCTGGGAAAACTATGAAAGCCTACAGAAAGGTCCATAGAGACAATAAATTTCCAATGAAAAGTCAATATGTTGTATATACAGCATCTATCATGAGGCTAATTTGGAAGGATCTATAGCCAAGTAGTTTGGCTATTTCATATGGTGTGTATTTACTTTCATTGTGTTCCATAAATCAGTAAAAAATTTGAAATATATGTGTTTATTGGTTATGTGTATATTACCCATAATGCCATGGCAGACATGCATGTCGCCATGGCAATCTGCTCATATTCTACGTCCATCGGAGTGAAGACGGATGTACAGCTGGTCACTGTGTCCCAAAATCTGGCTCAAACTACAAAATTCCGAAGGCTTCCATTTATTCAATCCAAATCTGAACCACTCATTCAGAAAGGCTATCCATAGTCACATGATGCAAAATCTGACTCAACTAACAAAATTTAGATGGCTTTTCGCATATATTAATACAAAATCTGACTCAACTCAAAATTCAGAAAGGCTTCCATAATTATCAATTCCAAAAATCTGACTCAACTAAAAAAATTCCGAAAGGCTTCCATATTGATCAATACAATATCTGACTCAACTACAAAATTCAGAAAGGCTTCCATATTATCAATCCAAATCTGACTCAACTACAAAATTAGAAGGCTTCCATATTATCAATACAAAATCTGACTCAAAAACAAAATTTCAGAAAGGTCTTCCATATTATCAATACAAATCTGACTCACCTACAAATTCAGAAAGGCTTCCCATATTATCAATCCCAAAATCTGACTCAACTACAAAATTCAGAAGGCTTCCATATTAACAATACAAAGTCTGACTCAACTACAAAATTCAGAAAGGCTCTCATATTATCCAATCCAAAATCTGACTCAACTACAAAATTCAGAAAGGCTTCCATATTATCAATCAAGTATCATTGAAGCAACATTTTATATTTACTCTAACAGTTTCTCCTCATGCAAAAATTCCGCTCTCCGTGACCTTCAAAATATCCTGCTGTCTGTGACCTTCAAAATCCTCGACTCATCAGGGTCCTGATACATCAGGGCTGCGTTCAAGATTGTAGCAGCTAGCCTAGCCGCTAAGCTAGATATCTAGTATCCTGAACGCACTGTATGAATTGACATATTACCCCTATATGCTAGACTAGCATACCCTTCAAGATCATAGCCCTACCAAGCACAACATGGCCATTATAATCCTGAAAGCAGCCCCTCCTTAAAAGTACAAAAGATAATATTATCAAGAAATAACGTCTGTCTGCATGTCGAAAATTATGTGTAAATTTTTTTGAAAATAATGTATTGTATAATATATACAAATGGATTAGATACAAGTTCTTACAACTTAATGATTCTCTCGACTTTTTACATCAAGCATACAAAAAACTGATGTTTGATAATTTCTAAGTGCTCAATTTTTGAAATCGTGCTTAATTCAGTCAAAAGTATTTATATTTCTTGTATTCACTCACTTAATTTTTATTTCCAAAATGAAAAATACTATAGATAAAATAATCTTGCCCTCCTTTGTTTGAAAATCTGACAAACTATTTTACAAATTGGTGTGGCTACAGTATGATAGACTTTGGACTAAAATAACAGCACACAAATATTGAGTCAAGTATGGAAACTAAACACTTCTCATCGTAAAGTCACAATCTGATGCATGGTCTCAATGACTTGTACAGACATTTCCAGTCCCCTTGGCTTAAATCCTCCTAAACCTAGGAAGGAGAAGTGGGGTGTGTGTGGGATTCATAAGTATATCTGCAGCAAGCCTATAAGAATATGCTATGGCTCTCGCTATGTCATTTAAGTTTAACTGGCCTTACAAAAATAGAATGCTTTACATTATCATCAGCTTGATTGGCAACTCAATCTTCAAACTTTCTGATTCTGACAAATATTATGTAATCTACATCTTGAGGCAGAGTTACGCTTTCAATAAACATTTCTTACAATTACTTAACAGTATACCTTACTGCCAAACTTAAAGTCAAAGAACAGATGGGCATTAGAGTTTGAACATATGTTATGTAAAGCATCACTTTTCTCATGCGATAAAATACTGCCAAACTTCATCAAGTGGGCTCTGTTTTGTTCTTAAGATGAAATATTAAAGCTCTCAAGAATATACCTGATACAAGTGTTTCATATTAAACTACTGCTAAAAACCAGTTAAAGCGTAGCCCATCACTGCAGTGTTTTATTGTACAAAACAACTCACTTTTTATCCGCGGAAAGCAAAAATCATGTAAGAGGAATTTTATTAACATACATCTAAGCAAGTCGATTTACAATGTACAGCAACAGACTAAAAAAAGTGTCACTTGTATGTTATATGTTCTTCATTATCAAAATTCCTGTGTAAAACTTCTATCTCGATCTGAGTCTCCCCCCCCCCCCCCAAAGAGAGACAGATTCCGAGATAGAAGTTTTACCAGGAATTTTGTAATGAAACATAAACATACAAGTGATCACTTCTTTTTAGTCTGTTGCCTGTATACATTGTAAATCGACTTGCTTTAATGTATGTTATAATATTTCGTGAGTATTTATGTATTCAATCTTCATGAAAGGGGCATTAAGATTCCTCTTATCATGATTTTGCTTTCGCGGATAACAAAGTGAGTTGTTTTTGTACAATAAATACACTGCAGTGATGGGCTACGCGTTAAACTGGTTTTTAGCAGTAGTTTAATATGATAACACTTGTATCAGGGTATGATTCTCTGGAGCTTTAGATATTTATCTTTAAGAACAAAACAGGCCCACTTGATGAGTTTGGCAGTAATTTTATCGCATGAGAAAAGTGAGATGCTTACATAACATATGGTTCAAACTCGTATATGCCCATTCTCTTCCTTGACTCTTAAGTTGGCAGTAAGAGTTACTACCTGTTAAGAATTGTAAGAAATGTTTTATTGAAAGCGTAACTCTGCCTCAAGATGTAGCATTACATAATATTTGTCAGAATCAGAAAGTTTGAAGATTGAGTCAAATCGGAGCCAATCAAGCTGGATGTTAGTAATGTAAAGCATTCTATTTTTGTAAGGCCAGTTAAACTTGTAAATGACATAGCGAGGAGCATAGATATTCTTATAGGCTTGCTGCAAGATTGACTTCATGAATCACCACACACACCCACTTCTCCTTCCTAGGTTTAGGAGGATTTTAAGCCAAGGGACTGGAATGTCTGTACAAGTTCTTGAACCATGCATCAGATTTGCACTTTGGATGAGAAGTGTTTAGTTCCATATTGACTCAATATTTGTGTCTGCTTTTTTTAGTCCAACAGTCTATACTTTACTTAGCCACACAATTTGTAAAATAGTTGTTCAGATTTTAAACAAAAAAGTGCGACGAGAGGGCGAGATTATTTTTCTAAGTATTTTTCAAGTTTTGGAAATAAAAATTTAAGTTGAGTGGAATACAAGAAATATAAATACTTGACTTGTATATTAGCACATTTTTCAAAAATGAGCACTGTAGAAATTAGTCAAACATCATTTTTTGTATGCTTTTGATGTTAAAAAGTCGATGAGACATCATTAAGTTGTTAAGAGATTTGTACTTCTGTCACTTTGTATATATTAATACATACTTATTTTCAAAAAAATTTACACATTAATTTTCGACATGCAGGAGCAGACGTTATTTCTTGATAATTATTTATCTTTTGTACTTTTAAGGAGGGCTGCTTTCAGTTATTTATTAATGGCCATGTCGTCTTGGTAGGGCTATGATCTTGAAGGGTATGTAGGTTAGCATATAGGGGAATTCATGTCAATTCATACAGTGCGTTCAGGATACGAGATATCTTAGCTTTAGCGGCGTAGGCTTAGCTCTACAATCTTGAACGCAGCCCTGATGTATTCAGGACCTGAGAGTCGGGATTTTTGAAGGTCACAGACAGCAGGATATTTTTGAAGAGTCACGAGAGCGGATTTTTGCTTTGAGGAGACAATGTTAGAGTAAATGTATAAATGTTGCTTACAATGATACTTGATTGATAATATGGAAGCTCTTTCTGAATTTGTAGTTGAGCTCAGATTTTGGATTGCTAATATGGAGCCTTTCTGAATTTTGTAGTTGAGTTCAGAATTTGTATTATGTTATATATGGAAGCCTTTCTGAATTTTGTAGTTGAGTCAGTATTTTGGGGATTGATATATGGAAGCCTTTCTGAATTTTGTAGTTGAGTCAGATTTTATTGATAATATGGAAGCCTTTCTTGAAATTTTGTTAGTCTGAGTCAGATTTTGTATTGATAATATTGGAACCTTTCTAAATTTTTGTAGTTGAGTCCAGACTTTGACGATTGATAACTATGGAAGCCTTTCTGAATTTTGTTAGTTGAGTCAGATTTTTGTATTGATCATATGGAAGCCTTTCGTGAATTTTTTGTAGTTGAGTCAGATTTTTGGAATTGTATATGGAAGCCTTTCTGAATTTTGTAGTTGAGTCAGATTTTGTATTAATATATGGAAAGCCAATCTAAATTTTTTAGTTGAGTCAGATTTTGCATTGAATGATATGGAAGCCTCTTCTGAATTTGAGTTGAGTTCAATTTGGGATTATAAATGGAGAGCCTTTCGTGAATTTGTAGTTTGAGCCAGATTTTGGGACACAGTGACCACGCTGTACATCCGTCTTCACTCAGGACGTACGAATATGAGCAGATTGCCATGGCGACATGCATTCTGCCATGCATTGAGCTGGGTAATATAACATTAACCCAATAAAACTATATTCAAATTATTTACTGATTTATGGAGACGACAATGAAAGAAATAACACCACCATATAGAATATAGCCACGAACTATTGGCTATACGATTCCTTGCCAACATTGGCCGATCATGAATAGATGCTGTATTCATACATTTGACTTGTCATTGGAAGTTTATTGTCTACTATGGACCTTTCTGTAGGCTTTCATGTTTTCCCGACAACTTGTTCCGAACGATGTACGCGGAGACATATGAGAAACACGCTACCAATCAGGTCTGATGAGTGTCCCTAGTTGTAAGTGGCCAACAACCTCCTCCAAACCAAATAAATGCTACGCAGAAATGAGTAAACACTGTGCGTCAATGTTTGGAGCTGTCGGATCTGTGAGTAGTAAGTAATGTGACAAATCTGCTGCTACTTGCGATCATAAACCATTGTTTGAAGTTACGTATTCTCACGGCAAAATTGATGTACTATTTTAATCTACTGAAACGTCATACCTAAAATAGAAGATTATTAGATGCAGGTAATTTTTTGTTTTATTTATCTTACGCTCGTTCACTCAAGTTCCTTTGAATATTAACTCAAGACTAACTGAGAACATTCTGAACTAACATAAATTATCAGTAATTGTCAGTCAGTCATTCTGTGGCTTTTGTGTATGAAGCAGTATTTTATATCGTGCTGAGGGTTTGTCTTATTAACATTAGTACAATCCATGTCATTGGCGTCATTATCTATAATTCCAGCAATTCCTCTCCTTTTTTTATAATTTTTCTCTTTCTCCGCATAGGAGGGTCTGAGCGATAAAAATAATTACGGTCCGGATGTATAAACAAAAGAAAACACATGCTCAGAAGGCTACCATCTAGTTGGGTGACGTAGAAAATTGACGTACGTGTAAAGAAGACCTTTTAGCTTCCGGCAGATGGGAGAGGTTGCTTTACTAATTATCTACTTTGTCATTACGTCAATTAAAGTTGGTATCTCATCGTACATTTTGTCAATCTTTATCAAAATAAATGATACGCAGAAATTGGAGTGGAATTGTATTCTTTGCAAATCGTAGTTCACTACACGGATGCTCTAAGATATTAGTGCTATTGAATTATTTGTATCTGTTAACTTCTCATAGTTTCTGTTACTCTTATAGAGTTATTGATTGTGTTGTTACCACAACATTGTGAAATATAAGGAAAATATGAACCATGATAGTTAACAGATTCACCCACATCAATATGGTGTCGTAGCACCTTGAGCGAGGTCAAGGTTCACAATGCAACATAGTGGCTTTATAACATGTCTGGGCCATAACCTTCTCACTGAGTCGCACTGCAATTTGAATAATTTCTACAGAATTGTTGGCCTAGGAGTTATTAGGTTATCCCTAGTGTTGGCGCTAGTATTTTTATGTTCAACCAGTATATGATTCCCTGATGTATGGTACCACGGGTGAACCTATTTTTTTTTGTATATGTAGGTATTCCCTGATGTACTGGTACACAAGTTGAACACTATTTTTTTGTTAAGATTCTGATGTACTGGTACAGGTGAACACTATGTTTTGTTTTATATGTTGGTATATTCCTGTGTACTTGGTACATGAACACGGTGGACTACACAGACATTGATCTGCTTTCTACTCCTTGCAGCATTTATTCTTCTACTTTCATCAACTAGGTAAGAACATAATAGTGAGCATACATAGGTGTTCAACATACAATAGACAATATCATGAGGGGTAAGCATACCACTACAATATGACATACAATAGGTGAGCAAATCATACAATAGGTAGCACATACAGATAGGTAAGCAATACAATCGACATACAATAGGTAGCAACATACAATGACCATACAATAGGTGAGCAACATACATAGGTGAGGCAACATACAATAGCATACAAATTAGTACGCAATTACATGGTAAGCAAGCATCACAATTAGGTGCACATACAATAGTGGCAACATAAATAGTGAGCAACACTACCAATAGACAACATAGGTAAGCAACATACCAATGGTGAGCAACAATACAATAGTAGCAACATAACATAGACGTCAGTTCAGAACATGTTAGATAGGTAAGAACATACATATAGGTAAGCTAACACATACAAAGTGTAAGGCAAATTACAATAGGTTAAGCAACATTACAAATAGGTGGAGCAACATACAATAGGACATACGATATGTGTGTAATGGCAACTACCTAGGTAAAGCAACATACAAGTAGGTTAAGCACATACAATAGCGTAAGCAACATACAATGGTCAAGCAAATACAATGGTGAGCAACTACAATTAGGTGAGCAAATGAGCATAGACAGTATCAATAGGAAGACCTCAATAAGTAAGCAACATACTAGGAAGCAACATAACAAGTAGGGTAAGGCAATCATACATAGGTAGGCAAATTTCAATAGGTAAGCAACATACTGAATAGGTAAGCAAACACAATAGGTGAGCACATACATAGTGAGCAAAATACAATTAGACTCATAGGTAACGCCCAAGCATACAATAGGGTAAAGCAAACAATAACATGGTAAGCAATCGTTACAATAGGTTAGCATTATCTTACATACGGTAAGACAACGACCACGTATGTAACAACATTTACACTAGGCTACAAGCAAATTACAAGTAGTGGCAACATCAATAGCATAGCACATACAATATGTGGCAACATCAATAGGTTAAGCAACACAACTGTAGTAAGGCAACTTACAATAGACATAACAATAGCGTGAGCACTACTATAGGTAAGCTCAATTACAAATAGTGTGAGACATATCATAGGTAAGCAACATACATTAGGTAAGCAACATACATAGCATACCTAGTGTTAACAACATACAATAGGTAAGCAATATACAATATGGTAGTTATACATTTACAATAGTAAGCAACAACATATAGGTCAAGAACATTACAATGACATATCAATAGGTAAAGCACATTACAATAGGTGGAGCCAATAAATAACATAGACATACAATAGTAAGCAAACATACTTAGGTAATGCAGACATACTAATAGGTAGCAAGCGTTTACAATAGGTAAGCACATACAATAGAATCGACTTAACTAGGGTAAGGCAACTCACACATAGGTAAAGCCAACATACAATAGGTAAGCAGAACCTACAATTAAGTCAAGCAACATACAATTAGGATAAGCATACATTACATAGGTATGCACCATACAATAGCGCTACAGACAAAATTACACTATAGGAACCATTACAATTATGTAAGTGCAAACTAACAAATAGGGTATAGGCTATACAATAGGTAGCACTTTACATAGGTAAGGCAAACACTAAAATAGGTAAGCAAACATACAGATAGGACAATACAATAGGTGGCAACATACAATAGGTAAGCAACAACAATAGGTGAGCAAATACAAATAGGTAAAGCAACACACAATAGGTAAGCAAAGATAGTCAGTAGGCCATACAAATAGGTGAGCAATATAGCAACGTAGGTGAAGCCGATACATACAATAGGTGAGCAACATTTACAATAGGTGTAAGCATTCATACAATGAATGTGAGCACATATCACATAGTGTAAGCTACAATCACAGATAGGTAAGCAACACACAGATAGCTAAGCAGAAACCATACAATATAGAATACACATAGAGTGAGCAAACATACAATAGGTGAGCAAAATACATAGAACATACAAATAGGTAGCACCCTATCATATTAGGTAATGAAACATACTTATAGGTAAGCAA
>CAJDSM010018437.1:25657-36359 GCA_903981925.1 Ostrea lurida
CTCCATCAATAAACAACAATAAAGGGGCACAACTCCATCAATAAACAATACAATAAAGGGGCACAACTCCATCAATAAACAATACAATAAAGGGGCACAACTCCATCAATAAACATACAATAAAGGGGCACTCACCCAACTGGACAAAACTCCAACTCAATCTGTAACTCATCAATATATACCAACACAAAAATTAGTTCAATATATCTCAAGGGTTTAGAAAAAAAGTCCGGAAAACTGTGTCGGTAAAACTATATTACCTGACCACTTTGTGGTGGGGCATATAAAATCAAATACATGATTGACAAATCTCAAAATCCTATAAAACATGCTGTCAAATGATAAATCCTCTATTCTAATGAAATTCAATGTGCACATCTTATCTATTAAGATCAAAGTCTAAGGCACTGCTGCTTGAAAGGAGCAACAGCTTATTATCTCCATTGACTAATTTGAACAAGATAATTTTTTCCATTTTTATCATTTAGTGGGCAGATCTTTAGGTTTCATCCTTTATGAGGAGCTGATTTATGGCGATCAGTTGTGCTGGAAAGAACACCAAATCTTGGGAAAATTACTATAAGTAGTGACATGGTTGGCAGAATTCGACTTCACAGTAGGATGTCCATGTACAAAGTTGTTTGTATCCTGTCAATAGATCATTTTCCTATCCTGTTGTAAAAGTAGAATCCTGACAGAAAAAAAATATGCTCAATGGAGATCGTAATCACGAGTGAATCATCTAAAAATCCTAGCCAGGGCTTAAATTCACTCCAATGGTTAATGGGACTTTAACAACTGTATTGTGTATAAATATGTACGTATTTCAAGTATAGAGAATATTTTCATTGGTGGACGTGAAATGTGATTGCAAACCAGTTGTCTTGTGTATAAATATGTACGCATTTCATCTTTGAGAATATTTTGTGGACGTGAAATGCGATGGATCAAAACCTGTACAGGGTCACTACAAATACTCCACTCCCGTCCACATGGAACTTAGCAGACAACAACACCAGTGGTCGGACACTTACCACAGAGAATATGTATAAGTGAAGTAAGCATTCAGGGCAGGCAAATATGCAATTGGACATAAATCTGTGTTAGTATGACAGATGAACACAGTCACATATTACAAATATTAATATCGCTACAGTATGACACAGTCTGATTTAAATCTTACACAACACGACATTTATAAGTTTTCAAATTCCTACACAGTCCAAACCCTCCTGTCGACTTGTTAATTCATCCATATATCTACGTATATATGTATTTCTCCAACAGGATAAATAAATTCACTGTTACTATAAAAAACAATACACATTTTTCTTTATATATAAGATTTTGACAGTAAAAAACATCCAATCTATGATGGAAAATAGAACAAAAGAAGCCTTTAAAAATTTCCATACCTAAAACAGTTGACAGTTTTGGTAAAAAAGTGACTTACTCAGAATCACTGCCCAAATTCTCCATAATGACTTTAGCGGGCCCCTGTCCTGTCTAGTTAAACTCGGCACTGGAGATGTGATTAGCGGGATCGAAGAGAACTACACCTATCGCCACACCAATACAGGAATCCTTAATTGAGTTGTTAAACATCGACTCGACCCCTGAATGTTTGCTTACGAACAGGAAACAATTTCAATCAAAATATCACTTCATACCAAGGAGATATAAATCATCTGTTTTTTATTTTTGTTTATCAATTATGTGTTCCTGGAGATGATATTGACGTAAGCTTACGCAAAAATCAATCCCAATGTCTATCAAGTTTTTTCTGCCCAATAATTATACCGTCACAAAGCCCTAAACTTTCAGACAACGGTCAGACACTCAGGACTGATTCAAAACAACTAATTATACACAAATATTAAAAACATCAAACCCAATTTAGGTTTCTATGACACAAATTCTTCCATCATAAACATTCATAATTGGGTTTATAGTGCTTTGTGTACAGTGTTGTAACATATCATCCAGTCATGCCTCGTTTTTCAAAAAATAAAATTCCTCAAATTCTACACATTGTAATCAAGACTTTATACCATTCCTCTTTGATTAAGTATAGCCACTTATGCTGACTTTCCTAACCATCCTCCACAAGTTCTACTCTCGTATGTTGTTTTGCAAAGTAATTCTAACTAAAATTAACCACCAAGTCTGATTGCGTTGAAATTAGCATGTTTTTTTTTTTTTTTTTTTTTGTAATTTTTATTTTTGTTACACATTATCAGATATTAATTATAGTCATTCTCAATCAGAATAAGAGACACATATTATGGGCATGATTTTTTAGTAACAGAAGACAGGTGAGAGAGATAGTTAAGAAAAATAAATTAGCATTTTTTACAAAATTTATTAAAAATAACAATATGAAAATATACACATCCAATAGTTGGCAATTGTATTCAACTGTATAGTTCACTGCCCAAAAAATCTTGCATACAATCTCCGCTTATTCCCCACCTTACAACCAATCTGATTCTTTCATGGCCTTATTATGCGATTATTCAAACCATGTTCTTGAAGTATTTCCAGTTAACAGTATTAAAGTATATATTTTTATATCAGGTATTTTGTACTCCTTATATAAATATGATGTTTAAATATGCAATTGAAAAATGAAGCCTTTTGAACAATTCACATGAGGAGGGACAAGGCAAGGAGAAAATTTTATTCAGGCATTTTTATTTTGTTCTTTGGGGGGAGGGGGGTCCAGAAACTTTTATTTAATGCTCTATCTATTTTTGAGGATTACAAACAGCTCTACAGCTAGAATGATGCTCCTCTCCTCTTGAAAACATTCAACTCAGGTAATACAGACTAAAATCTTTTATGTTTTTATTTTCAGTTCGATGACCTCCGATTTACCCATGTCCAAATGTGCTGAATTTCATTTTCATAGATTTCTAGTCAGGGTCATGAAAATAAAACCACTTTGTACCCCCAAAGGTCTTAGCACAAGGAATACTGAAAGTCCTTGCACTATAACCATTCCGAAACTCATGGTTAAGATTCAGAAAGTCAAATATTTTGAAACCAAAAGAAAGGAAAACACGGCAATGCAAGTGTAGCATCCCCTCACACACACCAATCTATAAACAGTAGTCAAAGTGACCTTGCCTTTGACCCTTTACCTTGGAAAATAATAGGGTCACCCCTCACTTTTAACACAATAGAGACGTCTGAACCTTCTGTAATACTGTCATGTATATTACATGAACTTGGTGTACATAACCACCGACGTCTGAACCCTGCTCTTTGAGTGAATGGCACAGAGTGCATATTAGGTGGAATGCTCAACACCAGAGAAATTTGAACATGGATGAAAAATAGAGGATACGTTAAACAATGTATACTGCAGAGAAAAATGTAGACATTTGATTGGACGGACAGCCGATGTACATGAGGCCACTATACCTGTCAAGATAGATGGATACAAATGGCTTCCCATAGTTAACCGCTTCGTAAAAGAATCGTTTACTGTTTGTATTTATCCACTATAGTTTGAGTATTCTCAAAACAATTATTTGCAAAATCTACATTTACTTACTTTGATATATTTATTACCAAATCTCCGCCAATGACGTTATATACAATAATTGGTTTGCGGTTTGTAACAAGTGTTTTATAACTTTGTGACGTCATAGTTGAAGACTGCAACCCATTTGGTTTTAGGCTAATATTAACATTGCGTGCTAGATTTCACACTTTTTTCCACATTTATAATGCAAATGTTATAATTTAAGGAATAAATACAATTGTTTCTTTTAAATTATTAACTGAAATGCCCGATAAATGTTGTACATTAATAAATTAGATTTTCTTCACTAAACTTTCCTTATTTCCTAAGAGTCCTGCCCCTCTACTTCTTTGATTGTTCAATTTTTCAAATCGATCGCCTGCAGTAGTACATATTCGTTTAGATGTTCTTGGCAGGGGTATATGGACGCCTATTCTCCTGTCAAGTGTAAGTTCTCCTCGCCTGGCGGCTCAGAGAATATAACACTTTGACAGGGAATATGAGTCCATATTACCTGCCAAGCCATCCATTATAACTAATAATTTTTAAAAATAAAGTTTTCACATCCACCTCAATTTCGTTCAAAAAATCAGTTTAAATAGTAGAAAGCTAATTTTGAAAAAAATTTAAAACCTCTGCTGGAATCGAACACACGCGATCTGCAGTTCAAAACGCAACATTGCTACACTTACCGAGCTATTCAGCCTAGCATTAATTTGAATGAATTGACTTTATTAACCAAATATGAAGGGTTTTTGTTGTTTTATTTAGATTATATTTCTAGCTATTTTGTGTGTCTATTGGACCGCCAGTCAATAGTTTTTGAAATTTTGGACCGGCGATCTCTTGACCAGCAAATATTGAAGGGAAGCTGATGCATTGCTAACTATGACGTTCGTAACGCAACGTTAAAGGCAAGAGACTTCAATGATCCATAGTAGTTAGCAATGTAATGGAAAATTTTACCAATTGATTTAAAAATGCATTTACTATACTTCTCCGTTTCAAATTAAGCACTAACAAACATAATACATGTAATTAGGAATACAAACATTATTTAATATCTGATAAGTCAAACATACCGGAAGTATTTTCCCGTCGTATTTGGGAACAGCTCAATGCATGTTTCTATTGCCCTCGGCTGGCGCCTCGGGCAATAGAACGGTGCCATTGGCTGTTCCCCAGTGTCTCGGAAAAAATATTTCGGTCTATTGATGATCAGACATTAAATAACTGTATAATATAACCCTGATAGTGATATTTTCCATTCCATATTTCGAAAGGAAGTCAGCCGATTATGACGTTAGAGATCCCCCTTAACGTAGAGCTTGGGCGCCGTTTACTTTTGTAACACAAACTAAAGGAACGTTTGAACCTGCTCCAATGCTTCGAGTGTACCATTTCATATAGAGCTATATGACCGCCCATTTACTTTCTGTACACGCGCGGCTAAAGCAGAATTAACATTTGACACCCTCTTAATACATACGTATATTATTAAATGTTAAGAGCTGGAAGCCTCATTTACTTTGAACGACAACTGAAAGAGAGCGTTGGACCGCACGTATATAGAATGACCAGAAAGTAGTTTCATTTCTTGCGGACTAAGCGGCCAATATCTTTCACACAAAGAATGTACTCCAAATTACTAAAGTATTCTTTGTTTTTGCCAAAGAACATGACAGAGACACATTACCAGGCTTCTTCTACAATAGCAGGATTTCAAATTACCCAATGAATCTCATGAACTTTCCCCATTAGAATCAATATAAACTGTGGCTTTAAATGAAGTAATCAGCATGCTTTACATTCCGCCGTGCAATTAGGCAGCCTCTAAACGAGGAAACCGTGCTTCGCCGCAATATTAATTACATACTGACAAAACCGCCACAACATGCAAAAAACAATATTAAAATCAATTTAATCTGTCTGCAATTGTTTTTTAGTCCTCCTGCTCCTCTCTCTCTCTCTCTCTCTCTCCTTTGCATTGTTGTTTAGTTCGCTCTCATCTCCTCTCTTCTCTCTCTCTCTCTCTCGTTCTCTCTCTCCATAGATAAGGCAATATCATATTATTTTACTTAAAGACACTATTGGCCAAAACCTCAAGAAGAAATAAATTATCAATGTCAAAAAACTGACCTGTGGTCGGTGCAGAACAACCGTGAAGCTCAATGAAGGAAATCCGTACGGGGTGAAAGTTGAAAGAGTTTTTCAACATGCATGACTTGCGTATCCATATATCAGAATTTGAATTGATGTGTTGCTACCCGTTCGAAGATAGATGAACGGGGAAACGAAAAATTTCTGACTTTTTTTTCTAAGTTCAAGAAGCTAAACTCTGTCAAAAATCATCGACCAATGACCAAACTCCCAACTTTGACCTGCATATTGCCTGTGACATTATGCCATATACCAAATTGAGTTTGAATGTGTTGAACCAGTTGCAGAGGATAATGAACGAAACCAAATGATGACGGATGACCATAATGACGGATATGACAGAATGGACTGGAACAGGGTGAACACCATATGCCCCGGCCCTTTATGCGCGGGGGCATAAAATTGCTGATTTTGATGAATGTTAAATGGTTATATCCGGTAATTGTATATATTATATTGCATACATTCCATTAATTCACTGATCATCTTTTTCATCTTCACGGACTAGTGATCGAACATGGAATTATTTAAAGGAATAAATTGATTTTCAAAAACTACGGATAACCCCCCCCGATGCAAAATAAAAAGCGTTAGTCAAGTTTCAATGATAGGACAGTAGTGCTATCAAGATATCGGTGGACATTTTCTGTCTTATGTCTGAGAGTTGAATGCCCTGACACGTGAGTTAAGGCATCAAGTCGATTTCAACTGACCTATCTTATTAATTCCGATCATAACATGCAAATAACAATGGAATCCTTCGTGAAGTCAAGTGATCAGGAAGACCATTGTGTAAAGGATATTATGTGTCAAACCTCTTGCAACAACACAAATGGGCCAAAAAAACAAAAAAAAAACTCATGATATTCAAATTAAGAAGAAATTGTGAAGTTTTTAAAATACATAACGTAATAAGGTAAAGGAGTTTTATCACTGGATTCAAACTTTTCTAGATGTAGGCCATAATTAATTCTATTATTAATCTAACACATCACAGTTCAATTAAAGCAATTAAAGCCGTATATTAGTTGTAGAATACGCCTCAAAGTTAGGTCCCGCAGTCAATTTTCGTTAATGAGATAGCGGTGTCACGTGGTCACTGTCGGTCATCTTGGCAGTCATATGATGTCAATTCTCTTAACAGATGACCGTAGAATTATCGTGAACGCTCTAGTTTACGGTAAATAAAGTCAAACTTCTAGAACATGGAGAGAGGAAATTTGACGATCGATGAATACCTTTTAGTAATGAACATGAATTCGTCTTACTGTTGAACCTCTTAGCAGTCAATAAATAACGGAAGAAAAATACGCCTACAAGTAGCGACGATAGCGAAAGGCCTCTACATACACATGTAATCAGTGTTAATTCAGCATAGGCACGAGGATCTGTTCATGAAAGTTTAAGCAGACTCGATATTTCCTTGTAGAAACTTAGAAAATTAGTCGAAGTATAAAATAAAATTAAAAAATAAAACTATCGTTTAATTGTGGTACTCCCAGCAGTGCCGGTGGATAATACGAATGTCACGATATAGGCATATAAAAGGAGTAATATGTTTGAGGTGCCGTATTATTGAGCTCTGTCTGTATAAAAACAAATGCTCGTTTAAATTAAATTAAAATCCATGACATTGTTGCATGAAGTAAGTGAGTAAACAAGTCAGTCTTTTACTGCAAAGACACGGTGGAAATCAAGACCGTTTCTTCAGGGAAGTGCGACAATTGGAAGTACCAGTTTGGTGAAATATTGGTGTTTTTCAGCAGAGTAAAATCCAGAAATTTTCAAACATCGGACAATTTTTTCATGCTTTCTGTTAATTGATAACATAAGAGTTTTAGATATTGGGTTGTATTTTATGTATAAACATGCAGTCACAAATAGGTTGTTTTTTTTTTTTTTTTTCACCCATTAAGATGTGTGAAAGAAAAGCATTTGCTTGAGGGGATATTGAACACTAATCAAGTTGGCAAGCGCAGTCTATATTACAATGTCTTCGGTAAAACAAAACGTGCTGTCACTTTTGTTGATTTTAGCACGTGCAAATTAAACGGCCGTGTATACAGCATGCATATTATGCTTTATACGTTAAGAATATTCCGTTTTTAAAAAAAAAATGATGGCTGGTTCAAGATCTTTTGTAATTTAATTATTCACAATATTGTATAGTTATCAAAGCAAGCGATAATTCTCCGGTGAAACACTACTCAATGACGATTTTCACCTGGGGAAAACGAACCCCTTTCTCAAAAGGTGTTGAAAAAAATCCAAATTGCCGCACATACACCATATTTATATCTGTTTAAATCCTATTATCGATAATATTGTTCGTAACGGGTCTTCAGGCTGATATTGGTCGCTTATCTAAACAAAACAAGTGTCCAATTACAACCTATGACGGACACTCAGTATGGCGGCGTTAAAATCGCCGATTAAAATGTATCATATTCGGAAATTCAAACTTTTGAAAAGCTATATCTTATGAAAATTATAGCTTTTTTGACACAATTAACTCGATGGATGATTTTTAAAAGCAATCTTTTCTTTGTATTATAAAAAAATAACGAAATTT
This sequence comes from Ostrea lurida, assembly GCA_903981925.1. Lineage (NCBI taxonomy): Eukaryota > Metazoa > Mollusca > Bivalvia > Ostreida > Ostreidae > Ostrea > Ostrea lurida. Next base: position 33,919 of record CAJDSM010018437.1, read on the forward strand.
TTTTGAAAACTCGTTCGATAAACTCTTTAAGACAGTTCCATCTCATTTTGACATTTTATTATCCATAGTTTCAAGGATGCATGTTCAAATTAGCAAGTAATGAAATGTTCAGTTTAGTATTAAAAGAATGCATAAGTGTAAGGCTGAAAGGGCATAGACACACTTGGAGCTAAAACAAATTTTTTAAAATTTTCAATGTTCTAACAATGTTTAGCTCTTGAGGTATTTTCTAATAGTCTGCCAAAATATTTAAAGAGTCAGTTGTCGAGTTACAAGTGAGATAGAGCACTCACACATTCTTTGTTGATATGGAAAACACTAGACTGTATGATGTGATGGCAGAATGAACTTGTTATTTTGAAATCATAATGTGTACACATTGCATACTAATCAATATAAAATATCATAAATAAATTAAAATCAAACAATCAGTTTTGTTTCACTTATTCAGTTTAAACACGAAATAATTTACATTGGTTAAAAAGATCTGCTTAATTGTTTTCCTTTGACATTATCAAATTTCCACATTTGGTATGGATTAAGGGACATATCTTCAGCCCTGACATGCATATATTCCCGTACTGAAAAAGATACGTTCACAGAATGAAAGTGGCTTGGAACAATAAGCATTGATCTCGTAATACAAATCACTCGCTTGAATCCAGAATCTTCCACATGACAGAAGGATCTTTCCAATCGCTTGTTTGTGCCAGACTCTCAGCGAGTGTTTTATGGGTGGCACTTTTTAAATGGAATCTCTCAGGCAATCTACAAATCGGATGTGTCTAATTTTCCAGTCACAGAAATTCTACATTTGTATGGTGGTGTTTCTATATGTAGTTGCCCGTTTTATGCTAGAATAAGTGTTGCCTGTTTTTATGTTAGATGTGTTTGCCCGTTTTATGTTAGATGTGTTGCCCGTCTTGTGCTAGATGTTGTTGCCCGTTTTATGCTAGATGTGTTGCCTGTCTTGTTGCTAGATGGGTTGCCCGTCTTGTGCTAGATGTGTTTGCCCGTCTTGTACTAGATGTGTTGCCCTCGTCTGTGCTAGATTGTGATTTGCCCGTTTTGTGCTACGATGTGTTGCCCGTCTTTGCTGCTGATGTGTTGCCGCTGTTGTGCTAGATGTGTTCCTGGTTCTGCTAGATGTGTTGCCTGTTTTATGGAGATGTGTGCTTTTTATGTTTTAGATGTGTTGCCTGTTTGCTACGATGTGTTGCCAGCGTTTATTGCTAGATGTGTTGCCCGTCTTGGCTAGATGCGGTTGCCCGTTTTATGTTAGATGTAGTTGCCTGTTTTATGCTAGATGTGTTGCCGTCTTGTTGCTAGATGTGGTTGCCTTGTTTTATGTTAGATGTGTGCCTGTTTTATGCTAGATGTGTTGCCCGTCTATGTGCGTAGAAGTGTTGCGCTGTTTTATGTTAGATGTGTTGCTGTTTTATACTAGATGTGTTGCCTGTTTTTATGTTTGAGTGTTGCCTGTTTATGCTAGATGGTGTTGCCGTTATTATGTTAAGATGTGTTGCCTGTTTTTTATGGTTAGAGTGTTGCCCGTCTTGTGCTAGATGGGTTGCCCGTCTTGTGCTAGATGTGTTGCCCGTCTCTGTTCTAGATGTGTTGCCTGTCTCTTGGCTAGGATGGGTTGCCCGTCTTGATGCTAAGATGTTTGTTGCCCGTCTTGTGCTAGAATGTGTTGCCCGTCTTGTTCTGAGATGTGTTGCCCGTCTTGTCGCTAGATGTGTTGCACCGCTTGGTGCTAGAATGTGTATAGCCTGTTTTATGCTAGATGTGTTGCCCGTTTATCTGCTAGATTGTTTGCCTGTTTTATTGTTAGATATGTTGGCCTGTTTTGTAGCTTAGATTGTTGCCCGGTTTTATGTTAGAACTGTGTTGCCTGTTTTATGTTAGATGTGTTGCCTGTTTTGTGCTTAGATGTGTTGCCCGTCTCTGTGGCTTAGATTGTGATTGCCAGTCTTGTTCTTAGATGTGTGCCCGTCTTGTGCTAGATTGTTGCTGTTTAATGTTAATGGTGTTGCCTGTTTTTATAACTAAGAGTCGTTGCCTGTTATATAGTTAGATTGTTGCCGTTTTATGTTAGATGTGTTGCCCGTCTGTTGTGCTAGATTGTAGTTCGCCTGTTTTATGTAGATTGTGTTGCCTGTTTTGCTAGATGTGTTGCCCGTTTGTACATTCAAATCAGTATTTACGATGTCTGATGTGGGACATTTCACTTGCCACCTTTATAAAATATCAGCATCTAGATCCCAAAATGATCCCCAAACCCGACATTTGTGGGTAGAGGGAGGCTATTTCAATATTGCGTGTGTGAATACTCTTCTTGGCTCAAGCGAAGCCATTTTGAAATTGTATATCTGAGGAACCTAAATGAATGATTCCGATGACTGGAACAAAACTCCAACTCAATCTGTAACTCATCAATA
>CAJDSM010018437.1:36551-54529 GCA_903981925.1 Ostrea lurida
TCCATCAATAAACAATACAATAAAGGGGCACTCAGCCACCTGGAACAAAACTCCAACTCAATCTGTAACTCATCAATATATACCACTACACAAAAAATTAGTTCAATATCTCAAGGGGTTTAGAGAAAAAGTCCGGAAAACTGCTTGTCGGTAAAACTATATATTACCTAACCACTTTGTGGTAGGGGCATAAAAATTCATATATTGACAAAATCTCAAAAATCCTAATAACATGCTGTCCAAATGATAAATCCTCTATTCTAATGAAATTCACATTTTCAAATGTGCACATTTATCTATTAAGATCAAAGTCTAAGGCGCTGCTGCTTAGAGGAAGCAACAGCTTATTATCTCCATGACTAATTTGAACAAGATAAATTTTTTCCATTTTTATCATTTAGTGGGCAGATCTTTAGGGTTTCTCCTTTATGAGGAGCTGATTTATGGCGATCAGTTGTGCTGGAAGAACACAAATCTTGGGAAATTACTATACAGTAGTGACATGGTTGGCAGAATTCGACTTCACATAGGATGTCCATGTACAAAGTTGTTTGTGATCCTGTCAATAGATCATTTTCCTATCCTGTTGTAAAACGTAGAATCCTGACAGAAAAAAATATGCTCAATGGAGATCGTAATCACGAGTGAACTCATCTAAAAATCTCAGCCAGGGCTTAAATTCACTCCAATGGTTAAGTGACTTTAACAACTGTATTGTGTATAAATATGTACGTATTTCAAGTATGAGAATATTTTCATTGGTGGACGTGAAATGTGATTGCAAACCAGTGTCTTGTGTATAAATATGTACGCATTTCATCTTTGAGAATATTTTGGTGGACGTGAAATGCGATGGATCACAAACCTGTACGGGTCACTACAAATACTCCACTCCCCGTCCACATTGAGCTTAGCAGACAACAAGACCAGTGTCGGACACTTACCACATAGACATGTATAAGTGAAGTAAGTCATTCAGGGCAGGAAATATGCAATTGGACATAATATCTGTGTTAGTATGACAGATGAACACAGTCACATATTACAAATATTAATATCGCTACAGTATGACACAGTCTTGACTTAAATCTTACACAACACGACATTTATAAGTTTTCAAATTCCTACACAGTCCAAACCCTCCTGTCGACTTGTTAATTCATTCATATATCTACGTATATAATGTATTTCTCCAACAGGATAAATAAATTCACTGTACTATAAAAACAATACACATTTTTCTTTATATATAAGATTTTGACAGTAAAAAACATCCAATCTGTGATGGAAAATAGAACCAAAAGAAGCCTTTAAAATTTCCATACCTAAAACAGTTGACAGTTTTTGGTAAAAAGTGACTTACTCAGAATCACTGCCCAAATTCTCCATGAATGACTTTAGCGGGCCCCTGTCCTGTCTAGGTTAAACTCGGCACTGGGATGTGATTAGGGGCAGAGAACTACACACTATCGCCACACAAATCAGGAAGTCCTTACATTGAGTGTAAACATCGACTCGACCCCTGAATGTTTGCTTAGAACAGGAACAATTTCAATCAAAATATTCACTTCATACCAGGAGATATTAAACTCATTTTTTTTTTTTTTTTTTTATCAATTATTGTTTCCTGGTAGATGATATGACGTAGCTTACGCAAAATCAATCCCATGTCATATCACGTTTTTTCTGCCCAATAATTATACCTGTCACAAGCCCTCAACTTTCAGATCAACGTCAGACACTCAGGACTGATCAAAACACAACCTAATTATAACAAAATTAAAACATCAATACCCAATTTGTTTCTATGAACACAAATCTTCATCAATAAACTTCATAATTGTTTATGTGCTTTGTGTACAGTTTGTATACAATCATCAGTCATGCCCTTCGTTTGAAAATAAATTCCTCAATTCTACACATTGTAATCAAGACTTTATACCATCCTCTTGATAAGCTAGCCACTTTATGCTGACTTTCCTAACCATCTCCACAAGTCTACTCTGCTATGTTTTTTGCAAAGTAGTTCTACTAAAATTAACACCAGTCTGATTGCGTTGAAATTAGCATTTTTTTTTTTTTTTTTTTTTTGTAATTTTTTATTTTTGTTCAACTATAATATCAGATATAATTATAGTCATTCTCAATCAAGAAAGAGACACATATAGGGCAAAATTTTTAAGTAACAGAAGACAGAAGTGAGAGAGATAGTTAAGAAAAATAATTAGCATTTATTACAAATTTATTAAAAATCACAATATGCAAACTATACACATCCCAATAGTTGGAATTTAATTAACTGTATATTTCACTGCCCAAAAAATCTTGCATACCAATCTCCGTTTATCCCCACTTACAACCAATCTGATTCTTCATTGCTTATTTTGCGACTTATCAAAACCAATGTTCTGAAGTATTTCCAAGTTAACAGTATAAAGTATATATTTTTATATCAGGTATTTTGTACTTCCTTATATAAATATATGTTAATATGCAATGAAAAATGAAGCCTTTTGAAAATTCACATGAGGAGGACAAGCAAGGAGAAAATTTATTTCAGGCAATTTTTATTTTTTTCTTTGGGGGGAGGGGGGTCCAGACAACTTTTTATTTAATGCTCTATCTATTTTATGAGGATTACAAACAGCTCTACAGCTAGGAATATGCTCCTCTCCTCTTTGAAAACATTCAACTCAAGGCTAAAACAGACCTAAATCTCTTATGTTTTTATTTTCAGTTAGAATGACTCCGATTTACCAATGTCAAAAATGTGCTGAATTTCAATTTCATAGATTTCTAGTCAGGGTCATGAAATAAACCACTTTGGTACCCCCCAAAAGGTCTTAGCACAAGGAATATGAAAGTCCTTGCACTATAACCATTCAGATCAGAAAGTCAAATATTTTGAAACCAAAAGAAAGGAAAACACGGCAATGCAAGTGTAGCATCCCCTCACAACACACAATCTATAAACAGTAGTCAATAGTGACCTTGACCTTTGACCCTTTACCTTGGAAAATAATAGGGTTCACCCCTCACTTTTGTACACAACTAGAGACGTCTGAACCCTTCTGTAATACGTCATGTATTACATAGAACTTGGTGTACATAACCACCTGGACGTCTGAACCCTGCTCTTTAGTGAATGCACAGAGTGCATATTAAGGTGGAATGCTACACCAGAGAAATTTGACATGGATGAAAAATAGAGGATATGTTAAACAATGTACTACTGCAGAGAAAAATGTAGACATTTGATTGGACGACAAGCCGTGTACATGAGGCCATATACCCTGTCAAGAATAGATGGGATACAAAATGGCTTCCATAGTTAACCGCTTCGTAAAAGAATCGTTACTTTTTGTATTTATCCACCTTATAGTTTGAGTATTCTCAAAAATTATTTGCAAAATTACATTTACTTACTTTGATAATTATTACCAAATCTCCGCTCATGACGTAATAACAATAATATGGTTGCGTGTTTGTAAACAAGTTTTATAACCGTTTGTGACGTCATAGTTGAAGACTGCACCATTTGGTTTTAGGCTAATATAAACATTGCGTGCCTAGATTTCACATCTTTTTTCACATTTAAATGCAATGTTATAATTTAAGGAATAAATACAATTGTTCTTTTAAATTATTAACTGAAATGCCGGATAAATGTTGTACATAATAAATTAAGATTTTCTTCACTCAACTTTCCTTATTTCCTTAAGAGTCCTGCCCCTCTACCTCTTTGATTGTTCAATTTTCAAATCGATCGCCTGCCATAAGTACTTTCGTTTAGGGATTTCTTGCAGCGGTATATGGACGCCTATTCCCTGTCAAAGTGTATATTCTCCCTCGCCTGGCGGCTCAGGAGAATATAACTTTGACAGGGAATATGAGTCCATATTACCCTGCCAAGACATCCATTATAACTATCATATTTTTAAAATAAAAGTTTTCAATCCACCTCAATTGTTCGTTCAAAAAATGCAGTTTTAAATAGAGAAAGCTAGATTTGAAAAAAATTTAAAACCTCTGCTGGAATCGAAACGCGATCTGCCAGTTCAAAACGCAACATTTGCTAACTTACCGAGCTATTCAGCTAGCATTGTAATTTGAAATGAATTGATTTATTACCAAATATGAAAGGGTTTTTGTTGTTTTATTAGATATATTTCTAGCTATTTTGTGTGTCTATTGGACCGCCAGTCAATAGTTTTGAAATTTTGGACCGGCGATCTTTGACCAGCAATATTGAGGGAAGCTGATGCATTGGCTAAGCTATGGACGTTCGTAACGCAACGTTTAAAGGCAAAGTAGACTTCAATAGATGCCGATAGTAGTAGCAATGTAATGGAAAATTTTACCAATTGATTTAAAAATGCATTTACTATACTTCTTCCGTTTCAAATTAAGCACTAACAAACATATACATGTAATTAGGTAATCAAACAGTTATTAATGCTGATCAAGTCACGATGACCGAATATTTTCCCGTCGGTATTTGGGAACAGCTCAATCGCATGTTCTATTGCCATCGGCTGGCGCTCGGGCAATAGAACGTGCATTGAGCTGTTCCCCAGTGTCTCGGAAAAATATTTCGGTCTATTGATGATCAGACATTAAATACTGTATAAATAACCCTGATGTGATATTTTCCATCCATATTTCGAAAGGAAGTCAGCCGATTATGACGATGTAGAGATCCCCCTTAAACGTAGAGCTTGGGCGGCCGTTTACTTTTGTACACAACTAAAGAGAACGTTTGAACCCTGCTCCAATGCTTACAGTGTACATTTCATAATAGAGCTAATGGACGCCCATTTACTTTTGTACACGCGCGGCTAAAGAGAATTAACATTTGAACCCTGCTTAATACATACAGTATATATAATTAAATGTAGAGCTTGGAAGCTCATTTACTTTTGAACACAACTGAAGAGAGCGTTTGGACCGCACGTATATAGAATACCAGAAAAGCTAGTTCATTTCTTCTGGACTAAGCGGCCAATATCTTTCACACAAAGGATGTACTCCAAATTACAATATCTCTTGTTTTTGCCAAAGAACATGACAGAGACATCATTACCATGGCTTCTTTACAATAGCAGGATTTCAAATCTACCTCATAAATCTCAATGAACTTCCCCATTAGTAAATCAATATAACTGTGGGCTTTAATGAAGTAATCAGCATGCTTTACATTCCCGTGGCATTAGGCAGCCTCTAAACGAGGAAAACCTGCTTCGCCGCAATTTAATACATACTGCAAAACCGCCACAACATGCAAAAAACAATATTAAATCAATTTAATCTGTCATTGCATTGTTTTTTAGTTCCTCTCTCTCTCTCCTCTCTCTCTCTCTCTCGTCTTCTTGTGCATTGTTGTTTAGTTCGCTCTATCTCTCTCTTCTCTCTCTCTCTCTCTCTCTCTCTCTCTCCATAATAAGGCAATATCATATTATTTTACTTAAAGACTATATTGGCAAAATCCTCAAGAAGAAATAAATTTATACAATGTCAAAAAAAACTAGATGTGTCGGTGCGACACAAATGCCCCCGCCTACAGTGAAGTCTAATGAAGGAAATTCGTAGGGGTGAAATTGAAAGTTTTTCAAATGCATGAACTGTGGCGTATCCATATATCAAATTTGAGTTGAATGTGGAAAAATTTCTCAAAGATAATGAACGGAAACGAAAAATTTCTGATTTTTTTCTAAGTTCAAGAGAGCTAACTCTGTCAAAAATCATCGGACCATGACCAACTTCCAACTTGACCTGCATATTCCTGTGACATATCCATATACCAAATTTGAGTTGAATGTGTTGAACCGTTGCAGAGATAATGAACGGAAACCAAATGATGACGGAATGACAGAATGACGGAATGACAGAATGACGGAACAGGGTAACACTATATGCCCCCGGCCATTTTATGGCGGGGGCATAAAAATTCTGATTTGAGTGAATGTTAAATGGTATACCCGGTAATGTATATAGTATATTGCATAATTCCATTTAATTCACTGATCACTTTTTTTCCTTCACAGGACTAGTGATCGAACATGGAATTATTTAAAAGGAATAAATTGAAATGTTTCAAAAAACATGGTAACGGGTATAAAACCCCCCCCCCCCCCCCCCCCCGTGCAGATAATCCCCCGATGCAAAATTAAAAAGCGTTATCAAGTTATCAATGAATGGACAGTAGTGCTAATTCAAGATATCGAGTGGGCATTTTCTTCTTATGTCTAGAGTTGAATGACCCTTGACCACGTGAGTATAAGCATCAATCGATCAATCTACCTATCTTATTAATTCTCGATCATAACATGCAATAAACAATAATCCTCTGAATCAAGTGACAAAGACCATTTGTAAAGGATAATATGGTCAAACCTCATTGCAACAAACACAATGGGCCAAAAAAACAAAAAAAAACTCATGATATTCAAAAGTTAAAGAAATTGAAGTTAAAATACATAACGATAATAAGTTAAGACAGTTCCATCTCATTTTGACATTTTATATATCCATAGTATTCAAGGATGCAATGTTCAAAATAGCAAAGTAATGAAATGTTCAGTTTAGTAAAAGAATGCATAAGTGTAAGGGCTGAAAGGGGCATAGACACACTTGGAGCTAAAAAAATTTTTTCAAATTTTCATGTCTAACAATGTTTATCTGAGGTATTTCTAATAGTCTGCAAAAATTTAAAGATCAGTTGTCGAGTTACAAGTGAGATAGAGCACTCACAATTCTTTGGTGATATGGAAAACACTAGAAACTGTATGATTGTGTTCAGAATGAACTTGTTATTTGAAATCATAATTGTCACAATGCATACTATCAATATAGAAATATCATAAATAAAATTAAAATCAAAGCAATCAGTTTTGTTATCACTTATTCATTTAAACACGAAATATATTTACATTTTAAAGATTGCTTAATTGTTTTCCTTTGACATATCAATTTTCCACATTTGGTATGGATTAAGGGCACATATCTTTCAGCCCTGACAATGCATATATTCCCCGTACTGGAAAAGATACGTTCACTAGGAATGAAAGTGGCTTGGGAACAAAGCATTGATCTCTAATACAGATATCACTCGCTTGATTGCTTAATCTTCCACAATGAAAGAAGGCATCTTTCCAATCGCTTGTTTGTTTCCAAGACTCTCAGCGAGTGTATTCATGGGTGGCACTTTTAAATGGAATCTCTCAAGCGCATCTACAAATCGGATGTGTCTCATTTTCCAGTCACAGAAATTTCTACATTTGTATGGTGGTGTTCTATATGTGTTGCCCGTTTTACCTGTTTTATGTCTGATGTGTGCTCTCGCTTTCTTATGTAGATGTGTTGCCTGTCTTTGTTGCTAGATGTGTTGCCTCGTTGTTTATTCTATGATGTTTGCTGGTTGTGAATGAAATGGTTGCCCTCGTTTGCTTAGTGTGTTAGCTCTGTAGATTGGCCCGTTTTAGTTCTAGAATGTGTTGCTCGTTTTGTGCTAGCATGTGTGGCCGTGTTTTGTGCATAGATGTTTGCTGTTGTGCTAGTGTGGGCCTGTTAGACTTGTTGCTGTTTTAGGTGCAGATGTTGTTGCCTGTTTATTGTGCTGAATTGTTGCCCGTTTATGTTAGATGTGTCTGTTGCCTGTTTTGTGCTAGATGTGTATTGCCGCGTTTTATGCTAGAATGTGCTCGTCTGTGCTAGATTTGCCCGTTTTATGTTAGAATGTGTTTGCCTGTTTTATGCTAGATGTGTTGCCCTCTTGGTGCTAGATGTGTTGCCTTGTTTATGTTTAGATGTGTTGCCCTTGTTATGCTAGATGTGTTGCCGTCTTGTGCTAGAGGTTGCCTTTGTTTATTGTTAGATGTGTTGCGGTTTTATCTAGATGTGTTGCTGTTCAGTTAGATGGTTGCCTGTTTATGCAGATGTGTTGCCTGGTTTTTATGGTTAGATGTGTTGCCTGTTTTATGTTAGATGTGTTGCCCGTCTTGTGCTAGATGGTGCCGTCTTGTGCTAGATGTGTGCCCGTCTGTTCTAGATGTGTTGCCTGTCTTGTGCTAGATGGGTTGCCCGTCTTGTGCTAGATGTGTTGCCCGTCTTGTGCTAGATGGTTGCCCGTCTTGTTTCTTGCTGTGTCCCGTTGTGCGAATGTGTTGCTGTCACGTGTCTTTTTGTGTTTAATGTAGATGTGGCCGTTTATTGAGAGTGTTGCGTTTATGTTAGATGTGTTGCCTGTTCGTTAGTGCTAGATGTGTTGCCCGTCTTATGTTTAGATGGTGTTAGCCGTGTTTGTTGTGGGTGGTCTGTGCTGTTTTGTGCTTAGATGTGTTGCCCCGTCTTGTGCTAGATTGTGTTGCCCGTCTTGTGCTAGATGTGTTGCCGTCTTGTGCTAGATGTGTTGCCTGTTTTATGTTAGATGTGTTGCCGTCTTTTACTAGATGTGTTGCCTGTTTTAGATGTTAGATGTGTTGCCTGTTTTATGTAGATGTGTTGCCGTCTTTTGTCTAGATGGTTGCCCTGTTTTATGTATTAATGTGTTGCCTGTCGTTTAATGCTAGATTGTGTTGCCCGTCTTGTACATAACATCAGTATTACGATGTCTGCATGTTGGGACATTTCACTTGCCACCTTTTATAATATCAGCATCTAAGATCCCAAAATGATCCCCAAACCGAATTTTGTGGGATAGAGGAGGCTATTTCAATATTGCGTTGTGATACTCTTCTTTGCTCATGCAGAAGCCATTTTGAAATTGTATATCTGAGGAACTAAAATGAATGATTCCGATAATACAGACGAACTGAACTGAATTCAGATGCATGTTCGACGTACGGTGAATTGAACCATGGTAAAATTTACCACTGTGTGACAGTAAAACGTCTAACAGTATATCATTGCACTTTTAAGCGATATACATGTGTACGTACACTGTAAGTACATCAGAGTGGCATACAGCTGGTGTATAAACATTTAATTACCGAAGTTCAAGAGTTTAATTAGAAAATCAGGGTAAATTTCCTTATTTATATAGCATAAAAATAGGGGACTGGGAGATTACTTGAGAAATTAAAGTCCCAGTCACCTATATACCATGTATCTCTCATATCAATAAATGGTTGAGGAAATATGCTCTCTCATTTGCTCAATATTTGAAAGGTTTGGCAATTCTTTGATGAGTGCTGTGTCTTCTCTCTTGTTCACAATGATTTAAGCAATAGCCAGTAGTGACCTTGACACTTGACCTTGAAAATCAATAGGGCTCATCCTCTCTCCATGGGCAACATTTGTGGAAGGTTTGATGATTCTCTGATAAATGCTGTGTCTTTTATCTTGTTCACAATGATTTTAGGCACTAGTCAATAGTGGCCTTGACCTTTGCCCCATGACTTCGAAAATCAATAAGGTTTATCCTCTCTCAATGGGCAACATTTGTGGAAGGTTTGATGATCCTCTGATGAATGCCCTTGCTTCTATCTTGTTCACAAGGTTCTGGACACGCACACACAGTCGCACGTACGGCAGCAATGTTATATCTCCTAAACTAGTTGCAAGGGGATAATTATCTATTTCATCTAATTTTCCATTAAAATTAATGAACTTTTAACTTATATCTGACATACAAAAAATTTTCTGATATCATCTCTTTAGTCTCAGAATCTAATAAAGTTAGGATACCTTAAAGAAGTGGGCCAAACTTCAAGGTCACAAGGTCAAAATTTTGGAACCCAAAAGAAAGCTCCTGTCACATTGGGATACAGTCGTGTGAAATGTGAAAGTCCTTTTACCATCCAATCAAAAGTTGTGGCCAGAGTTAAAAGTTTTTTGCGAACAAACTGACAGACAGACCAAAAACTGATTATTTCTGATAACAGGCGCTTGAAAATGTTTACATTCCTACGTGTGATCCTAAAACTGAATTTGACATGGAATCTGTAAGATTTAGAAACCAAAAGCATAACGACATTAATTATACTTCTAAAGTTAATTTGACATGGAATCTGTAAGATTTAGAAACCAAAAGCATAACGACATTATACTTCAAACTCCATAATGCTGGAAATAATGATAAACTGTACTTAAGCTGAAATAAATTCCCCTATCTTTGACGAAACCGTTCAAATCACAACATATTTCAGTACAGTGACACTGGACTGATGGTGAGATACGGCCATTTTATAAATGGTCCCTTCTCCCTGGTGGTTTATTATGGCCATCTCAGCTTTCACTTCTGATAACCTCCTTTCCATTAACTTGGACCCCCGAGGAAAACGCAGCTACTTCTGAGATAGACTCACAATATAATGGCCATTATGTCATTTGTAATTATCGAGACAAATTGTAACGTTATTACTTCTTACCAATAAAGGGGATATGAAATTGATATAGAAGTTCTTGTTGGTTATAGTTTTAGGGCTTATGGAATATTGACAAAGAAATTCTTTAGGGCAATTTTATGACTATGAAACTGATAGAAAATTAGGACTAAGCAATTGATTGAGAAATTCCCGTTAGCAATATGAAGATTATAAACATCTGATTGTAAAGTTCTTCTCAATCAACATTAAAAGGGCTAAATAAGTAACAAATTGAGATTAATACCAGCTAAAACTCTTTTAGACAATGCTAAAACACATTTAGCATATAAAAATGAACCAACTTTGCATGCAACAGAGAACACATCCCCCCCCCCACCCTCCCCCAATGTTGTTATGTGCCCGATAATTATTTCAGTGTACATTTGAGTCTAGGCAAGCTGTGCAACATAAGTTGATGTACACAAAAAATTAACTTTCAAAATCACACAGGTGAAAACGGATCTCGACAGAGTGTGAGCATATTGACTTATGATTAACATGTTCTGATCAGCGGCACCTGAGGCCCTGATTTTGTGTGAAATGACAAGTTAATCAAGTCCATGTGTTCGTTTCTGTCATACCTCATTGTGATTTGGACATCGAAAAAATGTATTAAAATTAATAATGAAGTTCTGATATGCTAAAGGCGTCCTGATCCCGATCAAAGATGCAGGACTGATATATTCACATACTTTGTTGGTACATCATGGTGACTCATTATATTGCCTGCAAAAAACGGTCAAATACCCATGCATACACATCAACTGAGCAAAATTATGTAACATGTCGGGGGGGGGGGGGGGGGGGGGGGGGGGGGGGGGGGGGACACAAAAGGAGAGAGAGTGAGAGAGGTTGAGGTGTATACAAGATGTGCAAAGTTTAATGTTCAAATGACAATCGGAAACAACTTATCTCTTGTCCACCTGCATCTTTGCTGGAAATATCAATCAGTGAACCTTTGTGAGTCCAAGTCTGTTTCAATGTTTTTGTTTGTTGGAACTCATTTTGCTAAACAGTATATTGTGATACTTAGATTTTGAGTCATCTTTAATGTTTGAATCCTTAATTAATTAATGTTTTTGTATTAAAGACTTGATGCATTAATTGTCACGATGCTTTTGGTATTCCACAAAACGCAACCAACCATTTGTCCGTCTGACAGTCTGTCCTGATACCTTCCCTCTATTCATACTTATATAACCAGTCTCATTCCTGGATCTGTCATTGTTTTTGCCCTCACCGGGTTTTGAAACACAGTAAAAAATGGCATAGACAGCATGATTCATAAAAGTATGTCCGATATCCCTAAACGAGGGGGGGGGGGGCGCACTACACCCATCCACCTGACCCACCACAAGGCCCGCTAATGAAGCGCCCCTCCCTGAGACCCCTTGCCGTTAAGCCAAGTACACTTCATCTTCGTCTAGCTAAGCTACTGAAAAAATCACACAAGAGAAAATTAATATAATCATTGACTACAATTATCATTTTTCAGTAATTACACTTCAAATATTCCTTAAATAGCAATTAATTATAATTTAAAAAAGTAAATTTTTTATTAATTCCTTATCTTGACATTATGAGTGGAGGACAGCTAGCAACATTTTGTACGCCAACTACTGGGGGATATAATTCTGGCAGCATTTTAAAAAATTGTACCCCATACTTGCATGGGGCCCAGGATCATAAAACATCTTATAAGCTAACAAGTCAAAATCTGAATATTGCACTGAAATGATTGTGAAGTCAATCATTCAAAAATAATTGTTATTCGTTATTGTTTTAATTAAATTTCCAGTGTCTGCACAGTAAAAGTTTAAATTAAAAGGTAATGAACATTTTACAGGTGATTGAAATCTCAAAGTTCGTTTCATGATCCTGGGGGCAGATGTGCAAATAGTATTTTACTTGAAAGGGGAAAATTTGTTGACACGCAAGTAAAACATTTAAATTCTACTTATTTTTCCTCAGTATGCGTTAAAATAAAGCCACCCCAAATGAGGGAGTATGGATTTAAAATTACCATAAGGCGGCAGTAAAAGCCATATTTGGCTTTGACGGGGATAAGCTACAGAGTGATCAGTAGAGCCATCCTCCCCTTCCCCTCGCTAATCCCAGCTTTACTCTTAATGACAATCAATTGATCGCTAATGAAACATACGAACAATGCCACGGCAAGTTCAGGGACTCCCGAGTTTATTACCACTATACAGACCCAGAGCAAGCCCGACTAATAAATCTACTGAATATAGCGTAAAAGAATAATGGTTTCAACCGGGTTCATGAAATCCCTAATTTTTTTCTATCTTCATGAAATCACCCCTGATAATAAAAAAGATCATGGAGTCAGTGACAACCGATACTCTGATTTGACAACATCTTGTAAACTCTGGGAATCATTTCCCATCAATATTGTTAAAGAGACCTGAAGCTTCCTCCCAAGATTGGCACCATTACGAAGCCTGTTATTCTACTTAATGAAATGTCTTTTCCAACCATATACACTCTATTCTCACACCAATTCCGCAGCTGAGTGTATAAATCTCCGAAATGGAAATATTTTGTGCGTATACGTGGAACTAATTTCTGCTTACAATGTTTACAGCCTAAACAGCACAATATATTGGGTTAAAACTCGCTAAATTCATCTCATAGTGAAGGCATTAAACATGTACACTGAAAATAAACCAAAATCCTGCTCATAAGTCTTTAACCACCATATTCAGATTTGCTCACTTCTATCCATCCCGTTTGTTTAAAATATTTAAGAACTTATACGCCTCCACAATTTACTGTAGAAGCACAAAAATTGTCATGGATTAAATTCGTTAATTTCGTTGGTTGCATAAATCATGACGAATTTTTAACCCAACTGTTTATAAATACAGAGCGGTCTGAAATTACGAAATTAAATCCTGACAAAAATTTTTTGGGAATCAAAACAACGAAATTTTAACCCGACGAATATTTGTGCTTCTACAGTACTTAAGTTGACTAAATTTAGAAACTACTTTTCTTTAGGTAAAGAAACATTTCAAGGAATTGTTTGAGAGATCGCACGGTCCCGAAGGTGTCAAAGAAGAAATAACCAAAGGGAAGGAGCCATAAATTACTTTAAAAGCTTTTACCATCGACACTACACATTTCTGATAAAAAATAAAAGCAAAATAAAATTTCACACTACCGTCTTGTGTTTTTATCCAACTCATGTAAATCATGTCTCTTAAATCGAATGCATCCCTTAAATTTCTCAAACTCTGACTTCCAATAATATTTACTTTGGTTGGTTGAATATTGTTTTACGTCCCTCCCGAGAATATTTCACTCATATGGATACGTCCACCATTTGCCGGTGAAGGGCTGCAAATTTAGGCCTTAATGCTCAGCGCTCATGGCCTTTGAGCAGGAAGGGATCTTTATTGTGCCACACCTGCTGTGACACGGGACCTCGGTTTTTGCAGTTTCGTCCGAATGACCGCCCCATTTAGTTGCCTCTTCCGACAAGCAAGGGGTACTGAGGACCCATTCTAACCCGGGTCCCCAAAGGATTATTTACTTTGGAAATGTACACATATATAGTTATTATGAAACCATGCACACTACAATTCTAACTTCTCAAACTTTGAGTTCCAATAATATTTACTGTGACTTTTAATTAATAACTAAAGGCGCACAAAAGCAACCAATAGGTGAAGCAATGTGATCATAAGGCAATGAATGTCGCCTGGACAAGAATCTTTCCAACAGACTTCCAACAGACTCTGTAAATTACACTTGTCTGAAACTTCCCTGCTCTACAGATAGTTTGGACAGTAATGTGATATAAATCTAGAATTAAAGGCTGATATCACTGACTGTAATGACAAAATTATGATTTATTATGTCATTCAGATTTCAGAAAATCTGTGTTCGATTTGATGCTTAAAATATAAACCACAGTTCATAACAAGTGACAAAATCAATTGCCACCATTTAAGGGGAAACAATTTTGCATCTCTGACTGACCGAGAAAAAAAAATATCTATACAACCAACCATACCTAATACTTTGTGATCTAGCCTTTTGAATCTCCATATTGCTGTGATTCTCTTGGGGGAGGAATCAGTACAAATTTTGAATAGTCCCTGAATTGAAACGGGTCTAAACTGAAGATATCGTACAGAATTGTTCCACTGAGGTTACTCGTGCACTCAAGCTTGATCTTTTTCGTTTAATCTTTAACCATAAATTTTCTATTATGTTTATATCTGCACTCTCATTGTATTTATTGCGATTGTCATCCATAAATGTTTCATTAGCCCTAGAAAGATGAACCTGGCTTACATCATCTTGAAATATTTACCTATCCCATGTTTTTGCACTTTGATATGGTATCTGCTTCATATTTGGATATTTTACTTCATATTGACCATAATGGCAGACTTAACAATTTTATTTCATGCACATCATTCAGCGTTCCGTGCAAATCGTTCAGCGTTCCATGCAAACCATTTTGTGCATAGCAAGAATTCCATCACTACAAAGATAGAGCTCAAACACAATTTCAAAACTTTTCAACCATTCAACCAATGACCTTGACCAAGTGACCTTGGTTTAGAATTCTGACAAACCTAGACAGCTCTGACAGATCAAAAGAAATCTTTTGAGTATAATACTTGGACAGAGAGATGAACAGTGCGATTCCTATGTATAATTTCCGAACTTTGTTTGCAGGGTGGGTCAGGTGGGGATAAAAATATTCAGATTTGTAAACAGTATTTATAAGCATTGTATTAAATGACATGCTACATGTTTTTGGTGCAATCTCCCTCTTAAAACACACCATTCCACTTTATGTTGAATTTCACCATGGTGATACATATCTCTGCCCTTTTCAACCTTCAATGGCTCCCTGAAATAGCCTATACTATCACACATAGCCTATACTATCACACACAAGTCTTGTGGATTTACTTTATCTAGTAAAAACAAGGTTTAATAATTGCCTCACTTGGTTTGAAAAACTAGTAAAAGGTGAAATCCCTA
Source organism: Ostrea lurida (assembly GCA_903981925.1). Lineage (NCBI taxonomy): Eukaryota > Metazoa > Mollusca > Bivalvia > Ostreida > Ostreidae > Ostrea > Ostrea lurida. Next base: position 51,941 of record CAJDSM010018437.1, read on the forward strand.
CTGAATTCGAAAGATTTTTAAAGAGATGGTGAATATGTTTTGTGAACAAATATTCCATACAGGTCAATCACCTTCTAATTGCTCCTGCTGCCCCCTGGCCATAGACTCGGCGGGTCACAAACATCTGTGACAAACCGACAGGGTTTCATTTCAGAAAAGGATCTTATATTCATGAGACATCGGAAGAAACATGTAACGTTTATCTACGGTGATCTGAATCTCATGGAAGCCCAATCACCTATCTTTCTCACTTAGAGATGGAAGCCCATTTAGAGGATTCTGTAATTGTCCAAAAGACCAATGAAATCCCACAACATCTGTTTGCACCAATAAATCTCTATACAGTGTCCAAAATGGCTTCTGCCAACCCTCAGCTCCATTTTACCAACATTGATTCCGTAATGACCCTCTGTTGGGATTCTTACCATTTTGAATGTTTAATATCTCAAAAGATTGATTTTTTTTTTTATCCCTCAACAATTCTAATCAGGGAGTCTTGTTAAATAATTCACTTCATTTAAAATGAAATATCTCACACTTATGACATCAGGATCAGGCCGTAGACTGCNAATTCTAATCAGGGAGTCTTGTTAAATAATTTACTTCATTTAAATGAAATATCTCACATTTATGACATCAGGATCAGGCCGTAGACTGTTCTGTATGTTGTACATTTAGCCCAGAGTTCAAGAAATTGACAACTAGAGTATTCTAAGGACAGCTTAGTTCAAAAAGGTTTTATTCAAAGACAAGCCCTGCACATTCTTCTTGTCTGTCATTAAGATTTTCAGCATACTGTGCTAAGAGTTTATAACGCCCACCGTTTCATATTTCCAAAACCCTTTTACATCCACTGAAGTTCTAATAATATCCAACCTTAAGACGTGTTGTTAAACACATCGATATAATAATCCTGACAGAATAGTTAAGGCTGACGATGTTTTATGACAGCTAGATTGATGGACAAAACAGAACATCAGTCGCACCCTTTAATGGCTACATTACCTTATTCACAGAAGTCCACATCGGCAGATTTCAAGAAAAACACGATAATAAACAGACATGACATGATATTCAGCTAAAGCCTCTAAGTGAATATCAATGTAGTCAATTATAATAGCGATATCTTGTCCATCAGTTTATAATTCCGTTCCTCGTCTAAATATCATGCTGTACACTCATAAGCCCTATTGCAACCAGTTGTACATATTAGCGTTTCAAACCAAAAGCTTGAATACTATCAAAATAACAGTTATTCAAAAATATCAATTCCAAAATGTTTAAAAGTTTGTATGGACCGAATTTCAACAATTTTTTTCCATCTCGTAAAATAGAACATATATATTCATGAGCGCTGTACGATATGTTATTACATTATTTCCCGTTTTAACTAGTATTAAAGGTTATCCTCAGTATCTCAACTCAGATATGTCGAACACTCCGGATATGTCGAACTGAGATGGCGGTCCCGGTCGTATTTACTATATAAATGATTTAAAAAACCTCGGAATAATCTCGAACACGGTAATCTCGAATACTCCGGTTATCTCGAAGTATTTTAGTCCCAAGCACAAGTTTTACCTGGTTTATGTCGAACTCAGACTAATTTTCTGGTCTGCCGAACATAAGCATGATCTGTCGAGTAGCTCTCTAATCGATGAGTAATTGATATACGGCTTGGGTATACACCTGCTCGGGCGCGTGCAATTAGCCCGCGCGTTGTGTAAGTGGTGTTTATAATCCACGCTACAAACTCATAATCTACTTAAATAAAAACAGTAAACAACTTCCAAGTAAAAACTGGTCAAGTAATTTAACAATTAAAAAGAATATGTTTCTGGGGGTAGTTGGATTATCTGGAGGTGTATAAACGGAAATTGAAAGTTTCATACCATAGAAACTACATTTCAAGCAGTAAATGATGTGAAGAAGGTGAACTATCAAAGCCGTCATAGCCGAGAAATACGGTGTCCACTGCAACACGCTTTCGACATGGCTGAAAAATGTCCATAAAATTAATTAACAATGTATATAAATGAGTAGTTTGGCCCAAAGCGATAGTGAGGTGGTAATTCAAACAACAAATGATATTGGAAGTCAACTTCGGATATATTCGAACCCCCTGATATCTCGAACTTTTTCTCAGTTCCCAAGAGTTCGAGAATAACGAGGATTCGACTGTAATTGATTTTAAATTGGTGTTTACAAACAACTGTAACTTGGCCATTTCTAATGCATGAATCATGTGACAGTCACATGTCCAATTCAGACCACAGGGGCTTGTTACAATCTTTTTGTCTTATTAAAATTTGACACCATATATTCTATACTTACACTGTAAATACAGAACAGAGCGGGTCAATTTGTGACGAGAGCCCGAGTTCAAACTTTCAGATGTACAAGATCATTGGTGATCTTATCTGTGTAAAATAAGCTCTGTATTTTATTAGGAAAGTACCGCGCCATAATTAGTTTAGGAGAAATATAAAATTATGAAATACCTCTTTGTTTTGTTGTTTTATGCTCTTTCATACCTTAATTTAGAGAGCTGTAACATTAACATTAATTTGCTTTAAAGTTAATTATATA
>CAJDSM010018440.1:15840-31269 GCA_903981925.1 Ostrea lurida
CACAGCACTGTGTAAATATCATTGTAATACATAGCACTGTGTAGATATCATTGTAATATACAATACAATGTGTAGATATCATTGTATTGCACAGCACTGTGTAGATATCGTTGTAATATACAGTATTGTGTATATCATTGTAAAATATAGCACTGTGTCCATAGCATTGTATTATACTGCACTGTGTATAATGCAATGCACTGTGTAGATATCATTGCAATATACAGCAATATCTGTGTAGATAACATTGCAATATACACCACTGTGTAGATATCACTGTAATATACAGTACTGTGTAGATATCATTGTAATGTGCATCACGATGTAGGTATCATTGGAATATTTACACAGTGATATCTGCACAGTGCTGTGTATTACAATGATATCTACACAGTGCTGCACATAACAATGCTATCTACACAGTGCTGTATATTACAATGATATCTACAAAGTGCTGTGTATTACAATGAAATAATGAAATATAAGAAAATTTAAAAGAAATAGCAGAAAAATAAAAACACTATGTAATGAAATATATATATAAATTCAAAACAAATAGCGGAAAGATACATAGCACCATGTATTGCAATATGAAGAAAATACAACACTAAAAATCACTATATGTACTCAATATATACGGTGGCTTGTATAGGACAGGTAAAAGAATTTTTTGCTTAGAAATGCGTTCTTCACACGAAAATATTTCGTTTTATCTATTTTAAGATAATAATAATTTTCATGCATATCATTATCAATTCGATATATCCCAGCGAACTAGATATACAAGACATCACAGAGTCTTCCATATCTGCTTCATACTTGGATATTTTATTGAACAATCATTTGTAGACATTAACCGTAATAACGGCAAACTAACAACTCAACTTTATGGCAAACAGGAATATTTCAGCTTCTCCATCATCAACTTCCCATATTTATGTACATGTAGCAACATTCCATCATCACCTGTATATGTTGTATATGTCTCTCAACTTTTTCTATACGCAAGAGCTTGTTCTACGTATGATCAGTTTGTTAATCGAGGCAGGCTGCTTACAAACAAGTTGTTGTTGCAGGGGTTTCAACAGTCACGTTTAAAGACAGCGTTTCACAAATTCTATGGTCGTTAAAACTAATCTAGTTTGCGAGTATGGCCTACCATTTTGTCAAATGCTGTCTGATGTGTTTCTTAGCAATTGTTAAGCCGTTCTTTGTACACTAATTTTGACTACGAATTACTGTTTACATGATCAAGACAATGGGCTCACGGTGGGAGTGATGAGTCGACAGGGGATGCTTACTCCTCCTACGCACCTGATCCCACATCTGGTGTACCCAGGTATCTGTGCTTGTCGAGCACTTGTTCTGTATCTATTTGTGACAAGAAATTGATCACCGATCGTTATCTTCGCCTTTCCATCAAGAAAGTTATCAAAATCTCGAAACTTAGGCGTATCGGTATCTTGAAAACTCAATGTAATTTCCCAGCATTTGTGTGATAATTTCACTGCTCAAAAAATGATGTCTTCTCGTGCATTTTTATGTCAGTGTCCGGTCCAGTATAATACTTTAATATTTAATTTTTAATATTTTATTTCAAAGACATTGTCACATCTGCGATGGTCACTAAATACCACTGTACATTTGCAGGTGGACTTTGAGAGGAGAGTAAGACTGAAAGGGGTGGTGTCCCAAGGACTGGGCGAAGTGTCACTGGAAGAGTGGGTTAAAAAATATCAAGTGAGGTACAGCGACACGGCCTCAACTTGGACAACGGTCATTCACGGAGCCTCTAACGTATGTCAACATTTCATTGAGTAAATGCAATTTTTTATAAAGATTTTCATTAAACCAGGGTAAATCTAAAACTTGGCATCATGCTGGCCTACGCAGTGTATATAATAAAACTCTAAATAGTATATTCCACGAGTGACTTAATCTATAATATCTACAGTACTTAGTGATACATATACTTTTTATCATATTACAAGATTATTTTCTGTCCTACCCAGTATGCTATTTCTAATATTTTCATAATGATTTATTGTTGTAAGCTTGCGGAATGAATAGCAAGGGTACTAGTTAGATTATTTTATTTTTTTTTTTTTCGAGAGAGAAAATGAAGTAGACAATTAGATTTAAGTTCCGATGTAATAACAGTAGTCAGTAATATATTGTTAATTCCGCTGATATTTAAGCCTTTGTATACCGGGAGTATGTAATACCAATATCATTCAAACATCAAAATTAAATATACAAAGATTGATATTATAATTGATAGTACTAAATAAATTATATAGATTTCAGAAATATCACTTGATGTAGATCGCATATACTACATACTAGTATAAAATCGTCTGGGGGGAAAATACGAAGCTAATGCCTGTCATAATATCAATCATCACGATATTCATAAGAGGGGAGAAATAGATTTATTATTTTAACAATGCCATGAAGGTTTGCGAAGAGAAGTGAATGCTGGCTATGCTTGTCCACTTCTCTAAAGAGAATATGTCCATCGTCAAAGTTCGTGACTGGAGCAATACACCTTGACGAAGAACAGGTAGGTTGCATTATTTGACTCCCAGGATGTGTATCAGAAAATATACACGAACAGAGGGTTTTTCTTCTTTTTTCCTGCACTCTCTGTTGTAGGCTTTTAATAAAGATCCACAGCAGTGTCTTGATATCTAGATGTCTAGCTCGTCTAGCTCGACCATGATGGCTAAGGTAGCAGGGGACAGTTTCACTATAGGCCCGGGACAGTTTCGCATTATAGGCCCGTCAACTTTTTTAAAAACTGAAAATATCCCATTTTTGAAGTGATATTACATGTGTAAAAATGTGTAAGATATTTTTAAGATGCATGTCAAGTGTAGTTGAGTGCAGAATGAAAATGTCGATATGCAACATATAGGAGTCCCCATGATGCCTAGCATATATATAGATGGGAGCAAATACAAAAGTAAGACACGAGGTCAGTTGCTGAAGAAATTCAGGTGAAATCATGCATGGTCCAGAAAAGGGTATGAAGCTCAGACAGAAGATGGATGGCCCCAGATGAAAGGTAGATTTTTAGGAAGGGCAGAAAGGGTTCTTGATTGTGTACAGTGTTTAAACCCCCTCGCATGGTACCCGGATGGGGTTTGGGTGGTGCGGATTTAGCCCAAATGAGAGAAAATCAACGCGAGAAAGGGGCATCTGTCCAGAGCATATTTTGTGCACCAGCACCAGTCAGTATGGATTACATGTAATTTAGGGCCATAATGTTTTAACTACACCAATATGAAATACATGACTTGTCAAGTATTGGCATAAAAGGGAAATATCATTTTTTTTTATCAGTCTACAATAATCTGACTTTGATGCATATCCTCTATACCCACATTTTTCAGAACCAAAGAAACTGTCCCCTGCCACCTAAGTGATTGGCACATTTAGCAGAGTTTAGATAAGTCGTCCATGGATCCACTGAAGGTTCTCACACCGGCAGAATACGTACCAAACGTCTATACCCCCTGAGGCAGGGAAGAGCCTCCTCCACACAGGAGCTAACAAAAACAGGCACTAACACTCCCCCTTCTTTCTGATTTTTTTTTTCCTGTGAGGATTCCTAGATCCATTTTATTATACCGGTAGGAAGCCAATCTCTGAAATTTTCTTAGAAAATCCCAATCTCTACCCAGAGTTATCGTTCCCGCTACGCTTCACTTACACCTCTGTCAACATCTAAAAAAAATAGTCCAGAAACCGGAGACACGTGAGGAGAAATAATCCGTTGTAAAGTACGGTTAAACAAACATATTTGATTTAATCAAACAAAACTAAAACTGTTTAATTGTTTATTTATGATGCACTAGACAAATAAAAGTTAAGCCAAGAATCTAATTGACATTTAGAGGAGGACAAAGGTGTTGTAGTGCAGCGCAATACGCCCTCTGACCAGTGAGAGATTGAGAAAATCCAGCATATTATCGCCGAAAAAAAAAATCGGCGATATTAGTAGCCCTATTTCAGGTGTCTGTGATGTCAAACAGATATAAAGCATCTTTGTCAGTTTTATCTTGTTGCAAACGTAATATTTTTACTGAGCATGTTTTGTTTTCAGGGGACGAATACAGGACATTTTTCAGATTACATGGGGTCTCTTCGGATTCTATACTCCCCTGGGATGTTTTGTTGTGTATCCTGACTCGGTGCTATCAATTTTATTGTTTGTTTATAAATTGATTCAAGATTGTCCGTTTACGAAATAAATTTTATATAAATACTTTGATACTTGGTTTTGATTTTGTTTTGGTGTCATTGCATATGCAGCCAGGTGAAAGTAGTGCTCCTTTGGAAATGGTAATTATATTCAAGTGCACGAATGACTGACCACTTGACAAATAATGTCCAATATAAAAGATAATGGACAGTAAATTGTCAACTAATTGGAAGGTACAGGTAAACTCAACTACCTACATGAATTAGATTGTCTACATGTAGAATAAAAACAAAGACGATGCATTTGTCAAATAGAAACTCATTTAGTTTTAAATTCCCTTAATCGACACGAATGTTGGACATCTAATGAAATATTTCCCTTCGTATTTTTATCTGCTCCGACTTGAAGATTCACAAATTTCATTTAATTCCATCGTTTACTTGATCAAGAGAATGGGCTCACGGCGGGTGTGACCGATCGACAGGGGATGTCTTCTCCTCTTAGGCACTTGATGACGCCTCTGGTTTGTCCAGGGGCTCGTGTTTGCCCAGCTCTTGTTTAGTATTCTATCTGGGACATACGTTCGTTATCTTGATATGGTATCAAAAATCAACATAAGTAAGGCAGAATGTATCCTATTAGGCAATCTTAATGACTCATAACATATAAACCAGTAAGGTGTTTGAGAGTTTATGTTGGTCACTATGAGGAAGAATGGCTATGTTACAATAAATATTGAATGAAAAATCTATCACAGTATTAGAGAAACTCTGAGAACTATGGAAGAAAAGAAAACTAACTCTGGTAAATCATGCATAGTAAAGACACAAGCTATATCTAAACTTGAGTATGCTGCTTCAATATTAAGTGTACCTGATGAGGCTTACATTAAGGAATATTATACAACTTTACATGGGATAAGGCTGATGGTTTTTTTTTAATGAAAACTTTGAATATATAGGAAGTTTTGTGAACCACATCATCAAAGATTTTAAATGGCAAACATTGAACCTGTAGCATGGAAATCTATCCATCAATGTAAATTATTGGATATCCCTGATAAACAGTTAAATACGAATTTAATGACCAGCTTTTAGATAATACCCTCTGTAATAATACATATCTCATCAGTAAATGGAAAAGATAAACACATGCACAGTAAGTGTAAAAACTGTCACATAGTGGAAACTACAAAGTGAACACCTCTCTTTTTTTAATGTGAAAATGTTATTCAAGTATGGAATGTACTAAGTCATCATCTGAATATGAATATCAAATGGAAACAGACTACATGTATCATGAACACAATACAAAGTCTAAGTCATTAAATTTACTAATTTCTTATGTACAATACAGAATATATCAGTATGAAATGTAATTTGATGCAACTTGTTAAAATATTTTTCAACATGTCAAATTTTCAATTATGAGTTAGATCTATACTTATATTTTGAAAATTCTCAATTTACTTGCTGACTTTATACTTTTGGAAATGTTTTTTTTTTTTCTATAACAAGAGCCCTGAGGCTTAACGGTTCACCTGAGTATCATAAGCCGAACAGGGAGTCTCATATTTGCATTTCTAAGTCTCATCTATGGAGTCTTTGTTAACATCTTATCATCTTTCAAAATACATATGATTCCTATTCATATACATGTACAAAGAAATTATCATTTCAATCTCACAAAGGGTTTGTTGTTAACATTCAAAAATTCTAAAAATGAACCATATTGCTACTTTAATGTCCAGTGAGCTTGACCTTTGACCTTTTGACCCCAAACTTGATTTAAAGAACATCTTCGTCTCATGAGTAGAATATGTATGATATAGTAGAAAGGATAATGCTCTAAATCCCGCAAACCATATTGCTACTTTGATGTCCAGTACACTTGACCTTTGACTTTTTTACCCCAAATTCAAAAGGGAACATATTCATCCTATTAGTACTCCACATGTAAGATATGGTGACTATAGGTACAATGGATAATGCTAAACCACATTGCTACTTCGATGTCCAGTGGGCTTGACCTTTGACCATTTTGATCCCAAATTCAATAGGAAACATCTTTTTCCTATGGGTAGACCATATGCATAATATGGTGACTCTAGGTGGAAAGGCTAACGCTAAAAAATCTGGGAACCAAGTTATAGGGATAGATAATACTAATTCTGTTTTTGATATATGTCCGTTCTGTTGTTGATCTATCAGTCGTGTAAGTGACGTAACACTTTTGTTGTGATTTATAACTTGGGATTCAAGTACCACCCCCCCCCCCCCCTTCTTGCAGGGGGGTATAATTATGATAAAACGCTCCCTTTTCATTCCAAATATTCATTTAGCTTCAAATTAATTACAATAGCATTAAGGAAGATACTTTTCAAATGTGTACATATAATTACTATGTACCAAGTTTGGCCCCGCCCTGGGGTCAGAACCCCTACCTTCTGACCCCTACCCTGGGGATCACAAAACTTTGAACTTTGGTAAAGGGCTTCTTGCTCTACATAACTATGTATTTAGTTTCTCTTAGACATGTGCAGTTGTAGAAAAGAATATATTTTTTGGCAGTTTTTGTCCCGCCCCTAAGGCCCCCTAAGGTCTACGGGGTGCAAGAGACCTGAAAATTACAATTTAAGAGCCCCTTGTCCCAAAGATGCTTCATGCTAAATTTGAAAAGAATTGGAAAGTCGGTTATCAAGAAGTTAAAAATGTTCAATTGTTAATTAACACATTTCATCACTGACCTGCTCTACATCACTATGCATTTAGTTTCTCTCAGATATGTGTGGTTGTAAAAAAGATTTTTGAAAATTGGTCATTTTTTCGCAGTTTTTGTCCCGCCTCCAAGGTCCCAGGGTTGCAAGAGACCTGAAATTTACAATTTATGTGCCCCTTGTCCCAAAGATGCCTCATACCAAATTTGAAAAGAATTGGACAGGTGATTATCAAGAAGTTAAAAATGTTCAATTGTTAACGGACGAAAACCAATTGCAATAGGTCAACTGAGTTTACTCAGGTGACCTAATAATGTCTAAACGATATAGAGTGTAATGTTTAGATGTTATTAGATCTTTTAATCTGCTTATATGTGACTAAATGTTTTCAATTTGAACGACGTTTCTTTCGCTGGATCCAGGAGCACGTTCTAACACTTCTTCAAATTGCTTTTTCTTGACATTATCTGGATTAAATTTATCCTTTAATAATATCTTAATTCTTAATTCATTATTTCAATTCCATGAATAATTTAACTTTATTAGTATTTCACGAACCGTGCCTCTTGGTTTGTTTTGACTTGTGTTAATTATTTCCTTATCCGATATACCGGTATTCGAAAACATAATGCATTAAACTCCATGATAGCTTCTCCTCCATATCCTTAAGAAATTTTATAGTACTTTAATTTCATTAAAATCTTTGAATGTTGATTGTACAATGAAAATGATCTTCCCATCAGAGGAAGACATGTTGATATGGCTCAGTACCACAGTGTGAACAGTATAAAACACCTGCAGCACATGATACTCTTGATAACTTACCTGACACTGATCAATTAGTGAACACAAAAAAACCCAGATATTGTCGGCTTACTTTAGTATTGTAATTAAAGAGACCTTTTTCATTAGTCGAAAACAGTTTTCGCGCAAAATACTGGGTTTGCCTGTGTCTGTCCATCCTTAGAACAAAATATGTAATGTTCTAAGTAGGATATTAACCAAAAACGGTCCATCGTGTGAAATCTTGACCCTAAGGGCTTCGATGAGATTTTCTCTCACAGAATGGACAGTTTTTTACCTGATGTTATCTTATCGATTGCCTATTCAGCTCTCCAGTCCCATGTCTATGAAACAGTTTTGTATTTTACAGGAATTTGACGCCAATAGTGACCCCACTACCATGGTGACAAACATATTTCCTGTCGAGGTCACCGCTCGATATTTGAGACTGTATCCCACCCACTGTAACCAGTACTGCAGTCTGCGTTTCGATGCAATTGGATGTGAAGGTAATATTCCTCCCACCTCAGCGTAGTAAAAAGCTCCACTCCAGCGTACAAATTTACATACACACCAAGCTTTTCGTCAGGAAGCAATATAGTCAATCCTGCCTCTATTTGGTGTTTTTCGTTGGGGCTTTTTAATCTATATTTTATTTATTTATATCATTATTATTTTTACGAGTGGGAGGGTGGAGGTGGGGAGGTGATACAGAGAGCTTGAGTTCGAAAATTTCTTTCATGTTGACCTTAAAATTCTCATTGTTGAAATATATTTTTAAGTAATGCCTACCACTACGATATCAACTTCACTTCCGCCAGAAACGACCTTAACTACAAATGCGCAGATGACAACTTCCGCTACGGATGCGCCTATGACGACTACAACTTCAAGTATGACTTCAACATCCACATCAAGTGCAGAGTTGCAAACATCTTCACATGCACCCACAACAGCTATGGCGACTTCAACACTGCAACAAATGACTTCAGAATCTACAACATCTTCAAATCAGACCATGGGAGTTTTATGCCCGTGCCCATGCTCCCAAGCAAAGAATCTCACCATGACACGGGCAGAACTAGAAGTTAGGCTATTAGATATAACGCGGAATTTGGTGGTTCCTAAAAGAACGATATCCAGCTTTATAAGAACCAAAATTTCCGTGCAGGATAACAGACCGGAAGTGGTGTTTCTCGGGTCAATGGGGGTAATTCTTTTATGTTTTGTCGTCAGCTGCATTGTTTTGCCGGACCTTTGCAAACTTTTCCGATTTCTGTATAACTTGATGGTATCCAAAACGAATTTTTTCAAAAGTATTTATAAAAAGAAGTAAAATGTTTAAGATCCTGGATTTCCTCATTGAAAATATTTTTGTAGTCTTTGGTGACAAGGTCTTCCAACATTCTGTTGGAATTCCCTAGGGCACGAATTGTGCTTCTCTGTTAGTTGACATGTTTTTTATATTTTTATGAAGCAGAATTTATTGATTTATTGAAAAGCTTTTAAATGAGAAAAAATATCTAGCTGTGGCCTTTAATTCGACATCGTTTCGATATATCTCAGTGAACTCGAAATTAAAGTCGCCACAGAATCTACCACGTTTGCTTCATACTAAGATATTTTGTTGAATATAGACATTGACGGCAGCCTAAGAGCTCAATCATCTTATGACAAAGGGATCCGTGGGGGTCCGGCTTAGAATAGGTCCCCAGCATACCCTTGCGTGCCGTAAGAGGCGACTAAATGGGGCGGTCCTTCGGATGAGACCGAAAAAAACGAGGTACCGTGTCACAGCAGGTGTGGCACGAAAAAGATCCCTTTCTGCTCCAAGGCCTTGAGTGCCGAGCATAGGCCTTAATAAACTTCCCATATTTATGTAGCAACATTCCATCATCAGCTGCATATGGTGTATATGTCTCTCAACTTATTCGATATGCAAGAGCTTGTTCTGCGTATGATGGTTTTTAATCGAGGCAGGTTACTTACAAACAAGTTGTTGCAGGGGTTTCAACAGTCACGTTTAAAGGCAACATTTCGCAAATTCTATGGTCGACATAACGATCTAGTTTGCCAATATAGCCTGTCTTTAGGTCAAATCCTGTCTGACGTGTTCCACAGCAATTGTTAGGTTGTTCTTTATACACTGATTTGACGACGGATTACTCCGTTTTCCTGATCTAGACGATGGGCTCAAGGCGGGTGTGACCGGTCGACATAAAATGCTTACTCCTCCTAGGCACCTGATCCCACCTATGGTGTACCCAGGGGTCCTTGTTTGCACAACTCTTGCTTTTTGTATTCTATTGATTGTATTAGATCGATCTCTGTTCGTTATCCTAACCTTCTTATCATAAACAGTTGTCTGCGATCGTCTGCTTCTCTCTTGGGTCTTTTGGGGGCACACGTGGGTGTGGGGATACCCATTAAATTAGATAAACTTAGCCACCACCCCTTTTGAATTGTACCGAGCACCCTCCGATGGCTTACCATGCTGAATAAAATTGTATATATGTTGATATTGCATAGTAAACTACATATTGGCTGATCACATGATATTTAAATTTAAATTGTAGTTAGTGAAATTTGAGAAAGTAAATAAATATGCACTTGTTTTCAATCGCAACATTCAAAATTGTATGTATTTAATCATGTTCTTGTTTTTGTGAAATAAATAGTTTAAACTGAACATGTTTTCCCTCGAGGACATTTTCTTCGCCCAGGATCCACCAAGTTCGTGTATTTAACCTTACTATTGAATGCTATTTTTAGGGATCGCTGGTGCTGACTGTCTTGTCATACGTTTGTGGATTTGTACAGGTAAATCGCGAAACACAGGCGATTCAGAAATCAACCAACGGCATTGGCATTGCCGCATTTTAAAACGGACAAATTTTGTCGATATCAACGTGTTATCTATTAACATTCACAATTTCCATTCATATGTCGATTCGATATATCCCAGCAAACTAGAAAATAGGGCAATACAGAGTCATCCATATCTGCTTTGTATTTAGATATTTTATTGAACGTATACATTAACGCCAAACTAACTCAACTTTTTGCCAAACTTCTCCATTGTCAAGTGGTATCTATTCAAGTGGTAACATTCTATCATCACCTGCATGTGGTGTGTACAACTCTCAACTGATTCGTTATGCATGAACTTTTTTCGCGTATGTTCAGCTTTAGAATCGCAGCGGGCTACTTACAAACAAGTTGTTTCAAATGGTAGGGGTTTCAATTCACATTTAATGAGTAATTTTCGCAAAGCCAGTGTCGATTCGCTTACTCTCATCCCCCTTGGCAGATTTAGGCGAGTTTCAATATCGCGCTTTGACTCCCAAGGCATCCATAATCGCGCCATTCATACCTGTTGGTTTGAGTGTCACAAACCTTTGATGCCATCTACTTGATTTTGTCTTAAAAATTGTATACAATTTTTTCTTCAATCTTTTCTCTTTGTCATCCGTCAACTCCATTTTGTAAACATACACACAGACTAGATACTGATTGCTAGCTTATTGTGTTCCGGTCAAGAGGATAATTCGCAATTGTCCGATAGATGACAATTCAGTCGCGACTAAATCTGCCAAGGGGGAGATGAGAGTAAGCGAATCGAACACTTGGCTTGCGAAGATGATTTAAAGTCGGTATTTCGCAAATTATAGGGTTGTTATGATCTAGTTTGCCAGTACAGGTCAAATGCTATCAGATGTTCAGCCGTACTTTTTACACCGATTTAGACTACCAAAGAGTAAACCCGGTAGACGAAACGAAATTGCTTCAAGTTGAGATGAAACTGAATTATCGGAGAGCAGCTAATTTTCTCCGGCAATGTGACCTTGACAAGACACCGAAATAGGTAAAATTATCAGTATTGAAAATAAAAATTTGCTGATTATTCGACTTAATTTTTTAGTCGAAAGTCATGTTATCGAAAGACTATTCGAATAGTCGATATATTCGTTGACATCCCTACAATTTATTGCCTCAGATTTAACTCGTTTCGGGGAAAACAAGAGAAATTCGGCATAGAGTGCTTACAATTGTTTTTGTATCTGAAATAAATTAATTGCATATCAATTGCTTCTAATGAAAACCAAATTATTGATATCTTAACATTTAACTTTTACCTTATTCTTTGTGGGGGAAATAGACATGATCTGTTAGTTAGTAGTTTAGATGTGAATTTTGAATATCTCAAATAACGTTCGTCGATATATCTTTATCGAACTCACTTAACATTACCAAATATGTTAGTTCAGTAGCTATTTAGTACCATCTTTAACTCATAGTAAAATAAAATAAAATCTTGTTACAATGAGTATATAATTTTTTGCCATTTTCCTTGAAAACTCTACTCAAATGACCATTTTTTAGAGTACTGAGAAAATTCGGTATAAATTTAGGTAATTTGTCTTGGAGTTACATGAAAAATAATTCACATCATAATGTCTGCACATAACTACTTGTATATGGCCATTAGAAATATTCAAATATACTCAATTGTTTTTTAACAATTCTTTGGATCTCCCAACTGCTAAATTTTAGCTGGTTGGGTGCATTTCAACATTACAGGTTCAGGGGTTGTTTCCATGGAAACGAATCAACTAACCATATGAAAATTTCGTCAACTATAAAACCCGTTTCTAGCATGGTCACATCTAGATTTGTTTTAAATGTAATATTTCTGTAAAGCAATGCATAGTCAAAAACATGGTACGAGTTGTAAAATCATAGCAAATTATTATTGAGTTAGTAACTATTTCACTTGCAGCTCGACAATTGACATTCATGTTTTTGTTGACTATTAAGAATAACCAATTTGTGCTTTGTGAATAAATGTAAATGGAAAACAAAATTATAATTTCAGTTCAGATCGTATCTATGCCTCTTTAAGAATATTTGGTTTGCAAATTTCTATTTAAATATTTTTGATATAATATGTTCTGGTTCAACATACAATGTGCTGAAGTTGTCTGATGACCTTTTTTTTCTTTTGTGGCTTTTTTTGCGTTTGTTTTGTTTTTTTAAAGGAAGAAACTTGTTCGTTGAAGGCGAATTCTCCGCCCATTAATGTCACAATCGTTACTTTTGATTGGAATTTGTAAGATTTGCGCAAGAATCCTAATGTAAACTCATCGATATTCTTAGTTTACACCAAACGATTCAGATTCATAAATATAATCATAGAGATGTCATTTTCTTCATTTTGGTATATGACGTAAATGGGATATTTTCTTTTAAATGGGATGTTTCTTTAGAAAACTCATACCCAAAGAAAATTCAAGTGGTAAAAAAAATCTCTCTCTGTTATGCCAGTATCCAATCACTGTCACATTTATATTAGTAACAAATACTTGATAACTGTAGTGTACAGGGACTCCTCATCGAATGGAATTTAGTCCTTGTGTCCTTGTCTTCGGAACAGGTTTGCGCATAGAAATCGTCCGGATTAAGGAATGGATAGTGCCCTTGATTCTGAAGATTTATTTGGAGAACTTGCAAGAAAAAAATTCTCTGAATGTAAATGAAAAGAAAGGGTAACCTTCTAACTGTAACAGGACCATTAAAAAAAGTGTTCGTATGCTTCTGCACAACCAAACTATAGTGTCAATATCGGTCCATTTTTTTTTACCATTAGAGATTACCAGTTATTTAAATAAATATTAAAACAATAAATTGAATGCACATACCGTGCGTTTGGTTAAGTAATTTTGACGATGGCTACTAAGTGTAGATTTGCCATATAAATTTCAAAACATTTCATTAAATCTCAAGAGTGTTATGGACAAATACCCAATGAAAGAAGTTAAAAATTAAATGTACGCGGATTTTCGCCGCACAAATTAAGACTGCTTTTATGGTTCACTCCTCTGGTAATCCAAGGGTCCGTATTGAACCAGCCTCTATTTATATTCGTATAGGATTTATGAGATTGATCAGTGATCGTTATCTTCACCTGATCAGAAGACATTTATATCGTTACCAGCGGAAATTCATTATTTTAGCCAATTATTACCATTACAATACCAAAAATTAATAGAGAGCAGTCGACGTTAGTATAGTAACTACATACATGTATGTGTTGAATGTCATTCAAACATTTGTATCATGTACATAAAATATGATTTTGATGGTGCTTGTTTTGTATATAAAAAATTTCGGTTATTTTAAATTCGACCAATCAGAATTAGCACATGTGCATGCTAGTTCTGGCCAGTTATTTTATTAGGGCCCCGCCGAGTATCGGCGGGAGCCCTATAGTAATCAGCTTTCCTCCGTCCCGTCCGTCACAAAACAGTTTTCGCGCGATAAACTCGAAAGGGCTTGCACCAATTAATATGAAACTTTAGGACAGTGTTAAATATCCATTGAGGTCAGCTCCCTTTCGATTTTGGAAAATTTCTGATTTCACGTTTCAGAAATGTGGAAGTTTTTTCATAAAAAAAGTCAAAAACAGTTTCGTGCGATAACTCAAAAGGGCTTGAACCAAATAATATGAAACTTTAGGATAGTGCACATATCATTGCGGTCAGCTCCCTTTTCGATTTTGGAAAATTTCTGATTTCACGTTTCAGAAATGTGGAACTTTTCCCCTAAAAAATGATGTTTTCAGTTTTCGCACAATAACTGAAAAACGCTTTCGCTAATCAGATTGAAACTTTCAGAAAGTGTATATCTCATACAGGCAATTTCCCTTTCGATTTTTGAAAAAATTTTTGATTTTCCGTTTTCGAGTTATGGAATTTTCTTATAAAAAGGAAGTAACTCAAAAATGTTTGCAGAAACTGTATGACAGTTTTGGAGAGTGTTAGAATTCTTATCCTCTCGCAACTGGTTGTGGAGAGAATATATCAACACTGCTGCGAGTCCATGAGACTGTGTGTGTTTGTGTGTCTGTGTGTTTGTGTATGGAACTCTGTGAACAAGATAAAAGCAAGGTATTCATCAGAGGATCATCAAACCTTGGCACATGTTTCCCATGGAGAGAGAATGTACCCTATTGATTTTCAAGGTCAGGGTTCAAAGGTCAGAGTCTTTTATTGACTATTGCTAAAATCTTGTTAACACGACAGAAGCAATGCTATTCATCTGAGATCATTAAACCTTCGATAAATGTTACCTATGGAGAAAGTGAACCATATTGATTTCAAGTTCAAAGGTCAAATCAAGATATTATTGAGTACTGCCCAAAAAACACATGAACAATTGAAGACACAGCATCCATCAGAGGATCATCAAACCTTCCACCAATGTTGACCATGGAGAAAGTATGAAATCTACTGATTTTTTAAGTCATTGATCAAAGTCATGGTCATTATTGACTATTTCTTAACAGAATTATCTTGTGAATATAATATAAGCAAGGTCAATCATCAGAGATCACTAAACCTTCTAATACTATTAATGGCTCAACCAGCGGGACCCTCTGTGATGTGGCCACATCACATTTTTTCTAGTTTTGCACTAGTTCATAGTTCAAGGAGTCAATGGAAAGGCGGAAAAAAAAAAAAAAATCAATCACGTAAGTACCAACAGAATACAAAATAAGAGCTGGACAAAAAAGACCTTAATTTACACCAGGGCTTAGGAGGAGTAAGTCCATTATCTAGATCAGGTGAATGGAGTAACCGGTAGTCAAAATCGTTATCTAGATCAGGTGAATGGAGTAACCGTAGTCAAAATCGTTATCTAGATCAGGTGAATGGAGTAACTG
>CAJDSM010018441.1:0-11241 GCA_903981925.1 Ostrea lurida
TCATTTGGCATTACATCATATAAAAGTTAAGTTTTCCTCCTTATAGAATACTCCTTGATGGACAACCAAATTAACTAATTCTAAAAAAAAAAAATGATGATGTACATGTGGGCGGATCGAAGGATCTAATTATGGTCTAATTGGTTGTGCCATTAGCCAAAATCTGGAAAGTAGAGGGATGTAAAGGAAACCTCGTGTCACCGTTAAATTCTATCACTGAAAGATGTCCACAGCCTTCAAAATACAAACATGATTAACATACTTCGCAAATTATTCATAGCCTGTTTTTACTGTATGTTTCTAATAAATACAATAATATAATATAGCCCGCGTGTTAAAGAAATACTTGTAGTAAAATTTTGTAGTAATTTGTGGTCTAAAGCACGAATTTAAAAACAACGGTGTATGGTACATGTACGTTTAATACCATGTTGTCTTCTACATTATAAACTATGATTTCCCTCTCTCCTTTTTTATGGGGGAGGGGGGCGGGGGGGGTAAGCCACTGTCAATTTCGAGATCTGGCGTTTTAAAAGATAATATTCCAATAATAGAAATAAAATTTAGAGAACTCAAATTCAAAATAATTTTTTTATTTCAATAAAAAAATGACTAAATAAAATCAAAATTCAAGTTTACATTGATGAAATAAAATCTTGAAGAGAGAGAGAGAGAGAGAGAGAGCGAGAGAGAGAGAGAGAGAGAGAGAGAGAGAGAGTATTGCTTTAGCACGAAATTTTCTTGTAAACCGTTAGTCTCTAAGGATTATGTAAACATTTAAATTTTCTATAATAGACCAGATATCACTCGGCTTTGTCTCTGTAAAAACACGGGGAGCGGCGAGTCCCAGCCTTCATCGCAGCCTTCGTCAGCACTTGTGGTCTATTTTTGTTCTGTGGCTCTTTATTTTTCTTCTGAACACGTTTAGAACCCATGCCCCATCGCGTTTGATCAAAGCTAGGTGACGCCGTAATTCGTGATTACATTTCAAGAATTGTCAACAGGGATAATATCTCACCGAAAAACTTCATATTTAGAGTTTTATTCAGAATAATAAATTATAACTTGCATCTTTTGGGGAGGGGGGGGGGTGTTTTTCAAATATTTCATCGAAATAAGCGCGATTCTTTAAAACTTAATTTAATGCATACTCGTACTAAATCTAAATGACTCCTCTGCATGGTCTGAATCAAAACGAACCGAGGTGGGCAAGGACTGAAGGAGGGGTAATTTATTTTTTTTAATGGAAATACGAATTGCAGTTAGTGTGGAAGCCCCCCCCCCCCTTTCCATAATAATGTAAAGCATATCATTTAAGCATTGGACCACCTACAAGATTTCTGAATTTGATTTTTTTTTAAATATCCATTTTCATTTTAAACCTCAATCAGCTGATAGCTTAATTTACTGCCATACCTGTTCCTTTCCATAAAATTCCAGATCTTCCTCTCTTTCTTCTTTGATGTACAGGAAGTTCAGTGGCGGTCGGGGTCTGTACGTGCATAACCTTCCCTCGTCCCTCCCCAGAGCGGGGGTGTGTGCAACGTTCATTACCGTAATGTTCCAGCATCCAGCATTGCAAGGTCTAAATCGCAAAGTAAACATTCGGGGTATTGGACGAGTCCAATTTGACAGGGGTGACAACCTCGTGGTAACGGAAATGTCGACCGTGTGAAATGGACTAATTTTGGCGTATGGTGAGTAAAAGCGTGGCTTTCATGATTTTTTTATCCTATATACATGTAATAACTTTAATAAATTTGTTGTTGACAGCACAAAATAATAATTTCAGTGAAATAGTGTTATAGTAACATATAATTGTAGAGCAAGTTCTCGTAATATTTTGAAATATTTTCTCACTTGAAAAAAAGTTACATACTCATCTACATGTAGCAATTTTGGTACTCTGAGGGTTAACAGATATCTTTCATGAATATATCATCGTATTGTTATCTGCATTGGTCATAACTCGACAAATTAAATGCCATATATGACAAAAATAATTGTACATACGTTTATCTCTATGAACGCATGGTTTAGAATAGCTTCCCGTTTGAATATGCACAGGCACCTATATTATTATAATATATTATATTGTACTACTACAACACCCCTCCCCCCTTCTGATTTTTTTTTTTATTGCGGCAATAATTCCGCCAAAATTATTCATTTTCAGAGCATAGCCGCTGAACAGCCCTCACGCCCCCCCCCCCCCCCCCCCCCCCGCCCCGGGCTCAACCTATCTTTTGGGTACAGACGTCCCGCTGAGATTTTCAACCCCCCCCCCCCCATGATTATATTCATTTATTTTGAAACCACACCCATTCATATATTTCCGTTGAAAATTCTGACCTAGTCATATATTCATACCAAAACATGTATAGATTGGCCGCCCATGCAGTAAGTGCATATTGTAATTATAGGCCTATCCGGGTTGTAGTTATATTCGGGAAATTGTCATAATATTTCATGATTACAAATCTTAATAAGAGGATCAATTCCAACGATATAATTTACCATCCATTGATGTAAACTGACATATTAAATTGTCTACCATTGAATAACGATTGATGAAAATGAACAGCCTTGATCACTAATTTGATTGACTTGTCAAAAAAGCGACCCATACCAGCCGCCCGTCTGTATAAAGAACCCCCCCCCCCCCGGGACTGTAGCTCTCTGAAAAAATATTGGGGCCCGGATGGATCAGAGAAGTCGCAATGTCGCCCATTTGAACAATTTAACAACTTTTTAAACTCCAAAGGTCTTCATCTTTATGCATTGAACGACTTGTTTTCCTCGTCTTGGTTGTACTAAGGCCTAAATCAACATGATGACTTCTAGCTAATCGCCAATAAAATTGACTGTTTTTACACGACTTCTAAGAGAGGACATTTGTTGTAAGTCGCCTAAAAATGTCCACTAGGTGCCAATTTCATGTTCAAATTTTTTTTTTACGAAACTTGGGATAATGATAATTGACATAAATTATGAAAGGATTTGCAAATGCAAAACATAACTCAGCTATGTTTAAACTGATGCAAAAGTTCAAACTTCGTTGCGTGTCATTTAATCTGAGTTTAGGTTCCGTGAATTTAGCGCTGATATGATTTGATGTAAAATTTATAATTATAGACGAAACGAGCTGGGGGTTGGCAGAGAGTGTATTACCGCGGCTTTTGTTTAATTAAAGTAGTTTGATTATCAACCATCTTTGATTTCCAGCAAGCTGTTATCTTTGCTTCTAACCGTAGGGTAGTCGACTACCCCCTCACCTAAGTCTCAATTCACTTTGAAACTGCCGAGTGAAAGTACTCAATCAAACAAAGCCATTATTAATAATATGTGGTAAATTGGAATGTAATACAGAATGTTTTAACAAGAATTAGTTGAGAAACACAATAAAAGAGATTAATTACTTCTAAGTGAATATTCACGCTTCACATTGACACGTCGCGATTTGTTAACAAGCATTCAAAGTAAATATTAAATCTTAGAATTAGAGATATTTATTTCTTTTAACCAATTACGTGAGAATCTGAAAATATGCACCCCAGTCAAATGAACTATGAAAATTATACCATTTTTTAAAAATGCATTTCATGTTTGATTTTATTAGAATTCACCAACCGTGTATAGTATAAAATAAAAAGACGTCTTTAAAAAAAATCGCAAAACACAATAAAACAAAAGACATAAAATTATAATATTGAGGACAGGTTCAGGGCCGTAACCAGGAATTTCCATTGGGGGGTGCAACAAGGCCAAGGCAAGGGGTCTTGGGGCTCCTTTAGCCCTCCTAGCTAGTCTAGGGCTAGCCTTGGTAGGGGTCCATAGGGCGAAGCCCCCGGAGGCTGAGAGGTTTTGGCATTTTCATGGAAGTCTGGAGACTCAAGTTGGTCCAGAACGGGCCTAAGTAGGGGGTCCAGGAAGCTGAAAGGTTTTCATTTTTGATAGGGAGAGCACCTGCACCCAGTGCAACCCCCCCCCCCCTGGTTACGAGCTCTGGCGGTTGTTACAAAAAAGAAGGCGAGTTGTTTTGAGCTAAGAGGGGGGCGAGTAGTCCTGAGTAGAGGCGAGTTGTCCCAAAGCCTTTTGAACATATTTTTTAAATAATCAAATGGATTGGAGACAAATTTCTGACAACTTACTGGCTCCTCTCCTTAAATTACATTATGTATAGCATGCACATTAAATACAGCAGATAGATAACAAGTACAAAGATTTTAAATAAATGTAATAGTACTCACCTCATCCTCCTGACCGCCAAGGCCGTAGGGGGGACACGAGGGACGAGTATACAGCAAGTATTTGAATCTTTATGATTCATCTATATGAATTTATGAACAGTAGCAAAAATATTGGTGTTGGTTTGCAATGATGAAGTTTTATTGCCCCATTTTAGATTAACCAAATCAATTTTAAATACTCGGTTTAAAAGTCTAGCATTTGTATGATTTTACAAGCAAAAAAAGAAAATAATGATACACATATTTTTCCCCACAGAAATACAAAGAACTGGACATCGATAACGTTACGCTTGTGTAAATCGTAGTTGAGTAAACATTTGTGGTTTAGTATGAATAATATTGATATTACGTTTACCAAATGAAAAGAATGGTGGCAGATTCGAAATATTAGAAGTAATACATTTGCGAAACGAGTTAGTTGTATTAGCTGCCTTGTTTCTACATTTAGATAAATTCCATTGTTTTACAGCGGCTGGTACAAAAAACTTCTTGAATAATTCTAGATTACATATAGGCAAAATTAACTTATCTTTGTTTCGAGTATTGTAACTGGATACATTTTCATGGGGGGGGGGGGGGCGCAAATATTCTGGTACGTTTCCAATATCAATTTTGAACATCGTAGTCAATTTTGCAACATTAACGCCTAGTTTTTTAAATTTTCCAACCAGTTTCAAAGTACAGTTATTCTTAAGACGCAAAAATTGGAGGACCAGTAACAATTTCAGCGACAGATAGTTGTACTTTCTCAAGTTTTTCAGCTCTTGTACCGAGCCATCCCAAGTTGTTGAAGCATATTCAAATAAAGGTCTAATAAATAAAGTATACATTTAAAGAGATTTGTCCTACTCAGTTTAAACTTTAATTTTTTTCAAAGGATAAACTTTTTTGTGAGAACTGCTTACAATACTATCAATTTAATCAGACCGGCCGGGGTTTTGTGACCACTAGCCTAGATGACGATGGACTGAAACGCCTAGTCTATCTCCTGTGAAAAATGATTTTGCTATGACAGAAATATTTTCTTTGTAAAATAAAATAACTTTTGTTTTGGAAGGATTAAATTTCAAAAGCCTCTTAATTGACCATAGTTCTAAGATATGCAAGTCATGGTTTGCCTTATATTCGATATCCAATATAAAAGTTGAAGATTGTTGAAGTGAATTGTCATCAGCAAATAATCTATGAATTGATAGCATACTAGTATTCGGAGGAACATCGTTTACATATATTAGAAAAAGAATAGGACCTAAAATAGATCCCTGAGGCACTCCCACAAAGATGTCTTGTTTTCACGATGATAGATCTTTATACATTACTTTTTGTAAATTCCAATTTACCTGGCACGTATTATCAAAATGGCTTTGTATGATTGATATTTATTCCGTTGCAAACGGATATTAGTATAGTTAGCGAAAATGAAAGTATTTCACCGCGTTTTATTCCTGAACAATACAATGAATTTAATCAAAACATTGATTTAGTTTATTAAATTACGACATAATTTTACGTTTGATTATGAAAAGCTACGCATATTTTCAAAATAATGAATATCTAGGTACCTGGTACATGACCACCAAAAAAATGTCAACGCTGAAGTGATAATTGTGGATACCGGTAATTACTTAATCATGGGTGTCAATTAAGGTGTTCAAAGTGGACTAGAGAGTGAACGATCACGATAGATTAATTAAGATTGGTATCTCAGTGTCAAAGCCATTTGAGTAGAGCGAGTACAATTGTTTAACTCTAGTACAAACATCTTTAGATATATAGCTGTGCCATTTCAGAATGACTTATATTCTAAACTGACTGCAATAGAACGCACACAAGGTAGGATTTTTTTCATATCTTTAAAATTAAGGTATTCGGTAGGCTATATAAAGAAAGGGCAATGAACAATTTTGAATTATTTAAATCAATATACTATTATTTAGCAATGATGACAATTAAGTAGATCAAATCCACGAGTCCGTTAAATGGTTAGAAGCTGGCCTTTTTGCACTTGAAACTTTTTTGAAGAGTTATCTGCCCAAGTTAAAAATAGAAGAAAAAAAATCTAATTTTGTAAAAATGTGTGTGGTAAATGATTCATTTTATTTCATGTTTCCGTGAAGAGAAAGTGTACTTAACTTTTTACTATTTGTATGAAAATGATTTCTTTCAAAAATAATTTCATAAAACATACTCTTCCCATAGATTTCAATGTACAATTCTAGGTCAAATAAATCAAAAAGTAATCAAACGTTTGAAAGTTGCTATTGTGGATTATTTCTATTTAATCCTTCAGAATGATATAAGAAATTTTCGGGTGATGCAGGTATCACCGAATTTTAGACGGTAAAACTCATCAATGCGCGAAGCGCATTGATGAAAAGTTTTACCGTCTAAAATCTCGGTGATAACCTGCACTCACCCGAAAAAATATAAGATTTATTTCTTATCATTTAATTTTTATATTACAACAACAAAATAATGCCCATTAGATTTGAATTGTTGTTCAGATACATGATCGAAAAATCACCTCAATTCTTAAAAGGTGTTTTAGTCAATGGGAATCGGCGCTAGGTAATCACTTAAAATAAAATTAAATGATACCATGATTACAAATATCTCACCATCCATATCCTAGATGTAAAGTATGGTTGTTATACACGTACGTTAAATACCGTAATTTAGAGATCTCATTAACAGCTAGCATTATACAAAACTTAATGCCAAAAACAAAACAAACATAACTCATTAATTAACTGCATCGCTAACCTAAACAAAGACGACTTTTGAGTTGTATATTTGTATGAATTGTAAAGATGGACATTTAATTTGGTAAGCATAGTGCTCATGTCTTGTTTTCCTTTGTTTCAGATGTATAGACTGATTTACAACAGACTAAACCACAGAAGTGATTCCGAATCACCAAATCCAGAAAATGAAATTGGTCACCATCAATCACAGACAGAATATTCACTTTTCCAATGCACTGCATGCCCAAGTGTGCAACGAATCATTCAAAACTACCAGTTCACTTGCCCTTGGAGTGTTTTTGACCAATGGGTAAGACAGGCATTGCCCGCTATGTTTCCGAGCCGAAATACATGTATAACCGAGCGTGTGTCTCCAGTCACTGACAATGCTGATCCAGACACGAGTCATTCTGAATGTAGAGAAGAAGCTTCTGGTAATGATACTCCAGACAAATTTAGAAATTCCACTCCTGAATCCAAATCCAGTGGCACCGATTCCGTGGATAGCACAGATCAAACGCTAGTCACGCCTATGAAAAGTCTGCAAAACCAGTTAAGTCTTTTCAAGTGTGACTATTGTGACTTTAAAGCACCAAAGAAAGGGATAATGAGGACCCACTTTGGACTTACTGGGCACACACATGCAGCAGAGATAATGGGATCTTTTGAAAATGGAACGTTTCACTGCAAATCTATCATTGAACCAGCGGCTGTACATTTCTTTGCAAAGAGGAAATACATGGACAGATTGACTGACTTAGTTATCATGTGTCCAATATGCTTCAGCCATTTCCCCACAATGTCCCAGTGTGCCAATCACGCCATAGAGAAGCACGGTGAAAACGTGTATGGTGTAGGAGAAGTGGTGGGTCAACATGCGATAACCCTACCCTTCGGTCTTAGATGTCTTTGTAGTGGACGATTTAAGGAAGTGCCACGCACCGGAAAACATCGACACACCTGCAGAAACTACCAAATCAGCTCAGAGCCAAACATTTCCTATTTATATGCCTGTCCATTTTGCATCCAGTTTTTCAATAGTGCTGGATTTTACAGTCACATTCAGAGTGAAACTAAGAAACACAATCATCGTGGAAATGTAAGGGTCGCTGTCGTCCACGTCAGACATCCCACTGCTAGCAGAGCAATGCTTCCATACGCCTGAGGACCCACGTTGCAGGATACCTGAGAAACAATAGTGCTTGGTTGTTGATTCTCAGCTGTAGGTTTCGGATGCTGGAAGAGATAGGGCTATTAGAGCTGGTTAAAGTTTTAGGAGCAAGTCATATCTAAATACATCTGTAATTACTTGTCCAATCTTCACCAAACTCCCATGGATGGTTTATCGGGTGATACTGACTTAGAAGATGCTAAATTTGAGTTGTAGGTTTCGGATGCTGTAGATTACTATTTTGTGATGTTTTTAAATAGGCATATTTGAGTTATTGCTATTGCTTGTTCAGTTTAACATATCTAAATTAACTACTCTTCACCAGGTCTATCGGGGCGGTACCGACTAAGAAGATATTATTATACCTCTACTGATTTTTCACTATATAAAAGTAAATCGATATAATTTGCTGATTCCCTGAAAACACCGGGAAAATAGTCCTTGGCTTCGGGGAATTGGAATCTTGCCTAACTCCCTCAGGTGGTATGCGTAAACTGTATACTGAATCTGAGCTGTAGGTTTCGTATGCTGGAGGAAATGATTATTTGTGATGTGTTAAATAGGATATGTATTAAGTTATTGTTTGTTCAATGTTTCATTAAACTTAGATTAAGAATGCGTCTTGTGATCTAAATGTATTTGAATAGTTTAGATGCTGAATCTGAGATTGGGTTTCGGATGCTGGAGGATTTCATTTGTTTGGAGGAAGATTTAAATGTTGTTATTGTGTAGTTTATCTATACATCCCAGTAATGTATTGTCTATAATCATACAAACTTGTATCGGGGTATACCTTTGTACCTGGTATATATAATGTACAGTTAGCTTCGAATGCAGAACCGTCTTTTCATTATCCTGATGCTTTATCAGTTTTGGGGTCCGTCAAAGCAAAGGTATTTGAAAGAGAGGAGAGGAGGAGAAAAGAGAGAGGATGAGAGAGAGAGAGAGAGAAAGAGAGAGAGAGGAGAGAAGAGAGAGAGAGAGAGAGAGAGAGAGAGAGAGCCTTCGAATTCTTACAAACGATAAAACATGACTTCAATATATCTATATTTCTAACCAATGGGAAGTCGAATTAGATAACACCAGGTAAATACATGTTCGATAGAATTACTTGTTGTAATCATTTCTATAAATACATCTTTGATGCAGGAAATTTTAGTTTGAAATTGTTATTTTACAATTCAGTAACGGAAGAAAGTAAGGTTAATCTACTTTAAGGTTTTACTTTTACTTATACTTGTGTTAGAAACGTATGTATGAGACTCTATATGAAGCAAAACTACACTATATTGTCTTATCGTGCAAAAACTCGTGTCCATAAAATGAAGTAATCAGAACCGAAGGTGTACGAACTTGTTTCTAGTCCTTTGTATATATCATAAACAATAAAATAAGTTTAAAACATCAAGAATTATAGCACCGAATCTACTTTTAATTGGGTTTGTTTTTGTTTGTTGTTTTTTTTGGGATGGGGTGTATTAAGGGGTTTTTTTGTTTTGTTGGGTTGGGTTTTTTTTTTTTGGGGGGGGTATTGTTTTTTTGTTTTTGTTTACATGTATCAAATAATGTTAAACCGTTACATAGAATAACTATCATAATAGCACATTATTACAGCTTTTCTGAACAATAGTCATATTTCTCTGCTTGCCGCTAGATGGCAGCACTGTTCCGCGTCCTAGTAGCGAGTTGCGATTGGCTGCGATATCACATCATATTATTACCTAATTGTCTATTTAATTGTAATTTGGCATTTTTGACTGTTTTCCTGGAAGGTTTGGTACTTTACGCTCAAGGTTTAACAGTTGACTGTTACCTTTCCGGACAAGGAACTGTTACAGCGCACGTAAAGTGCGCAAAATATCCCATTGTGACGCAGGCAAACACGTAATTTGACGTAAGTAAATGTTTAAGCAAAGTAAACACGATGTCAACGATTTGAACTACTCTAATATTTATTGTTGAAATAATTAAGGATTAATGGTTCATTAATTTAGACTTAGTCTAATTAGTATTAGTCTTTTATGAATATTTTTATATAGAAAATATGCATTTGACTTGTTTGTAAATAATTAGGTAATAAAACAGTTGTTCCATGGTATTCGGGTAAACAGTCCAAATCGTTGTCCCTCGGTATCGTGGATGACCAAGAGAACTGTTGCCCTCGGCCTGCCGGCCTCAGGCAACAGTTCTCTGGTCATCCACGATACCCTTGGGACAACAATTGGACTGTTACCCGATACCCATGGGACAACTGTTATACTAGGCCTAAAATATTCACATGCACATATTATGCATGTAATAAAAACTTCCTCTCGTGCAAAATCATAATTATTTCAGAGAGAGAGAATTATAATTTTCGGACTTTTAATTACGATTTGAAGGACTAAATTAAACAGAGTCTAAAACTAGTCTACAAACATGACGCAAATATACATATGTAGATGTGTATTGTGTTTCACAGGCACCTGAAATTTTCTCAATGTACATAAAGCAGTATTTAGGAAATTCGTATCCATTTATGTAAAGCAAAGAAAACGAACAGTGATCAATCGTAAGTCCCAAATAGAATACAAAAACAGGAGTTGGGCAAACACGGACCCTTGAAACCACAGAGGTGGGATCAGGTGCCTAGGAGGAGTAAGCATCTTCTGTTGACCGGTGACACCCCCGTTAACCCATATAGTCTTGATTGCCATAAACCACAAAACTATTAATATCAATGAGGAAATCTAGCATTGCTTTAATATTAACTTCAGAGTACTTGTGTGTAGAGTTAAAAAACCAATTTTTTGAATGTCTGATCACTAGAGAAGAATATTTCCTTTTTCCATTATTTGTTAACAAAGCAACTGTCAATAGTGTTACAAAGCCTTGTCGGCATTACTTAATAACTTGAATAAGTGCGCAAACAGTAGACATAGACGCGTACCGGAATTTACCTTGATAGAATTATCACAGGCCTTAACGGCTCATGAGTATCATAGCCCACACAGGGAGTCCATATTCTGATTTCTAAGTCTCAATTATGGAGTCTTTTGGTCATTTTAACATTTTATCATCATTCAAAGTACATTTA
>CAJDSM010018442.1:0-15132 GCA_903981925.1 Ostrea lurida
AGCTCAAAACGTGTCCATGCCCCTTTTAATACATCAACTCCCGTCATGACCTGGTTGAACACTTGACCCCAGAACCTACTTGTAAACAGCTTGTTCTATCACTTGACCATCTATGCAAGTTACCAAACTTTTAACCACTTTTCCCTCCGTACATCCATGTACTATTTTCCAAAACTTACCGTTAAAAACTCTGTGTAATTAAGTGCACTATGCGTGACACACGTCCTAACGGTAGTTTATAAAAGTATGCAGGGAAGAGATCGAACATATTATGTTTCTAAACGTTAGTTGTTGCTTAAGAATACATATAAAGATCTCACCCAGCTGCTGCCAACACGCTATTTTTTTTAATTATAAACACAAGCAGAGACTATCCACGTCCACATGTACACAGACACTATTTACTATTGAAAGGCCACATTTTAAAAATACGGTCAGCGGCGCTGGGAGATTTTAATAACATTTCATTTATATATCTAATAGTGGCTAAACTTGTATTTTTCAATTTTGAACAAAGAACATGTTTAAAGTTCAAAGCTCGGGATTAGAAGAAATGAAAGGACGTCAGCGTATTGGGTTCTATTCAATGTTATTTTTTTATGGAAAGTCCTCACCGGATTAATTCTTCACTCCTATTGTTCATTTGAACTGCGAGACAACGAATCAAGAGTTCTGTGTCCAGCGTGTTTTATCAATACTAGGCAATTTACCCGCTGCTGGAGTGTCCCAATAAGTGTTTACATTAAGACCCAGAGGGAGGGTGGTCCAAGCTATACTTTGCGGTACATATGTAGGCTTAGATCTTCCAACAACATCCCATAATTATAATCATATTTGAAATCCATACACATTCATATATTTCGAACAAGTG
Organism: Ostrea lurida; assembly: GCA_903981925.1. Lineage (NCBI taxonomy): Eukaryota > Metazoa > Mollusca > Bivalvia > Ostreida > Ostreidae > Ostrea > Ostrea lurida. The sequence continues at coordinate 872 of CAJDSM010018442.1, forward strand.
GGGTCCTGGTTAGAATAGGTCGTACAGCATCACCCTACGTGGTCGTAAGAGGCCATTCGGAATGAGACCGGAATAAATCGAGGCCCCGTGTCACAGCAGGGTGTGACCGACTAAAAAGATCCCTCCCTGCTCGGTGTCGAGCCATGAGGCCTAAATGGTTGCCAGCCATTCACCGGCATTCGTGACGTCTTCCAGTACTCGGGTGGACGTAGACAATAAGATAATCAATCATCAGTATATTTTCGTTATCTGTTCATAACCCTAAATTGTAGTAAAATATTACATTTTATTCACAAAAGATGTGTATATTGATAATGCCAGTGTCAATATTGGCTATTGTAAGACCTGGCTGTTGTAATATAGATCTTAATTCCTTTGTTTTCATGGGTAGATCAAGTGCAGTTTTTTCCAGATACAAAAACTTTACCATCGCAATTGATATATAGTGACATTCAAATTCAGGATACCGTGTTGGTCTGTGGTATAGCCAACTTTGGGGAAGATATTAGGAGACCCCACCCCCTATATGGCTGAATTGAAGTATAGGATCAGAATTAATACAAACTAAGACAGCCGTACAACGATTAATGCTGATCGTGTCGCAGACAACAAATAGTTCTTCGTCCCATCAAAAAGAATCGAGGGAAAGTTGCTGGGAAAATGCTACATATAAGCCGTACGAGTGGAAAGAGACGGGTTTACAATTTTTAAGCGCGAATCTTACGCAAAGGAACTGCCCGCTTGCAAGCTTTGGAATGTGTGTGACTAACATGCTGTGCCGTATTGGGAATCATGGTGTGAGGCAGGTCGGGGGGGGGGGGGTGGGGGCAAATGGAAAGTCAATAGTATTGTTTTGCCCCCCTCCCGCCGCCCCCTGTTGTCAGAGTAACTGTTTTTCGTGCATCATAACAGTAAGTTTAGAAATCCCCCTTCAGTTTCTATTACCTGTTCTTTAGATTTCTGTCGACGCATTATGTATGAAGTTGCCCCCCCCACACAGACATCACACGTTTAGGTTCCATTAGCTTTTGATTTTTGCTTGTCCATTGACTTAGAAGGTTTACCGTCCCCCCTCCCCTCGTTCATATAGACAGCAACGCCTATGAAATTTATCTACGTCTGCACTTGAAGAGTCATTGTCTGGTATATGATGAAACATCGAATATCCGTCGCTACTTGAATAGAACGGCAGGTGCGTGCATGATTTTAGTGGGTCTGGCACCTAAAATTTTATAATTAGTTTAGACTCCTTTTTGAAATAAACGACAATTGAAGTTTGATTGTTTGCTTTTTATTTAGAGAATTTATATTTTATTCGTATCTCGGATCAATACACGCTGTACCGTCGCCTGGTTCTAAATTTAATGTTTTTCGTTAGATTGACAATTCTCCAAAAATACGCCCAAAACGATGAATATCTCTTGTCTATGGTTAAACTTCAGGTGGACTCACATTTGATGGATATAAAATAAACAGATGTCCGGGTGAACAGTGAATAAAACGGTGTGCTTCAATTTCGGACCTTGTTAATTTAGTAATATAGATACTGTTAGTGGAATACGATCAAGAGAGTGTGCATGTCTATCTAAAGATTTATCAGTTGTTATGGTAGACTTTTTGTCATCAAGAGATTTGATAGAAAAGATTCAATATGGTTCGAGAAGTCGTTTTCTTGAAGATGGTCATGCAACCGATCGGGGTACATGTAACTGAAGTGTACCCGGATGTTGTGAGTTCGAGTCCCGCTTTAAACCTAAGACGTAATCCTTATCCAAATGCTCTTCCTGATATGACCTTAAAACCGTAAGTCCCGTGTCGCAGTAGAATACATACTGTCATCCGGCATCTTTAATTTGTCGTCGGCGACGATATCTACATACTCTCACGAAACTCACCGGCAATACCGGGTACAAATGTCGTCTGCGACAAAATGTACCCAACGTCATAGTACTGATACAGTCATGTATTATCCTTCAGAATAAAAGAGCAAATCCCATTGGTCTAGGGATGGTCACGTGAAGGGAAATAATTGGTGATGTCTCCCTCAATAGATGACAATAGTGCAGAAATACGTTACGAAATCTACTATGACGTCCCAATGGAAAGCTTTCCGTCTCGGTTTTGGAGAAAAAATCATTTACGATCGTGATGACGTTTTACATTTTAAAAAAATCAAATCAAGAACTTGGCAGTTCTTGGTAGGGTTACATGTACATATATCACCCTCGGGCGCATCTAGGCGCCCTCGGGTAATAATTATACAACCTAATACGTGATGTTTCCCTGCTAAACTGTCCATGAGAGCATAGTGCCACCAACAGTCAAGGATTTGCACTGTGTCAAACTGTAGCTACGTATGTTTTATTCCTTTCAATACTGTTTAGGTGGCGACTAATGCCTCCATGGTGCTTGCTTTGGAAGCAATATGCCGAGCGGTAGTGGAGGGCACTATCTTAGCTTTCCAAGCACAACACATGACGAGTCATAGTGCCACACTAAACAGTCCATTAATGGGTTTAGTGCATCAAAGCTTTACATAGGCAACACCACCAAAGCATCACATGTTACATATACAATAATTCATTCTGTGTCATCGAAAGATTTCTGCAATTAAGTGAATTTATTTCATGGCCAACTTATGCAATTTAACTTGCCATTCACTTAGAATTCATATGCAAAATAATTTAAATCATTTTTTGTTGTATTTTCATATTATTCTAACATTTAATTGATGCTAACATATTGTAAAAGTTTTATAAACAATATCAACAAATAACTCATATTGTTTCTCAAGCATGAGAACAAGTTTCTCTGTTGCTGTGAAGTTGAAAAGTTTGGTGTACAAGTATCTATTTGTATCATTTGACCAGTATTATAAGCACTGTAGAGGAAATTTTGGAGTATTCACTTTTTCAATGACAGAGATAACTTCATCAAAGCAACAATTCTTAGTCCCGGCACTCAGCATGGATAGTGCCGGGCACTATCAAAGACGGGCACTACACTTATAGAGGCAGAAGACTCCCTACCATCAAAATTTTAAGGATTTAATCAGTGATGGCACTAAGCTCCTCATGGTGTAGCTTTCTGGAAAGCTAAATAGTGCCCTCGTACCGCTCGGGCACTATTGCTTTCCAAGCACACCATGAGAGCATAGTGCCCACCCTAAACAAGTCAAGGATTATGTCATCTATCGTGTATTTGCCATTGTTGATATGGCATCTCAAATATTCTGAGCCATGGATGGACAATTTCAGGTGCATTATATCGGCATATTGGAGCCAGTTTGGAGATCATTCGTCAGCGAGTTGATATGTAGATTCACCACATAGTTGCCATAGTAGCCTCCAGAATGAATCGAATTTTGAGGTCAAAGGGTAGATCTTTGGGGTGTAACAATGATCACACATTCATGATTCTTATCGCTTACAATCTAGTTTTATAATGTTGATATAGATGTACGTTATAAATATAAAATAAAATAATAAGTCTAAGTCTTTGTCAAAATGGAATAATTTTGACAAGTCTTACTGATGCAGAAGAAACTAAAAATTGCATGAAATCTACTCGCATAATGCGGGAGTTTCGAGTTAAATACAAAACTATTCAATTTATGCTCATACTGTTACTTAACTGAACTTCAGAAGTTGACCTGTCCTTTTAAACCTCAAGGAAACAGACATTCTCTTTAAACGGTCCGAGTTGCATCGCACGAGCATTCCATATCGAATAAGCTTCATACATTCAAATCATACTTTTCAGTAAAAGAAACAACAAAATACCATATCTGATAATACCACTATAGTTTTTGAATATCCTATTCTTTAAAAGAAACCTTATAAATCTAGCGTCAATATCTGCCTAATTAATAAGAATTGAAGAAGATTAGAGAAAAGCTAAATGATATAATGATTTGTAGTATTTTAATAATGTTAATAGTAAATTTACTTTTCTGCTTCTTAGCTGGTAATGCCACATAATCTTTGAAGGCATCAAGTGAAAGTTGCGAATATAGTGTGATGAACAGGGTGGATGTAAATGCATCAATTCATTAGCCAATCAGATACGCTTTCTAACCAATCCAGGTAGTATATATTGACGCAATCACTTGGGACAACAGGTATAAAGCCACCCTGTAAACGCGCGATCGTTAACGCGGACGCGATCGGCAACGCGGATCCATTGAGTCATAGCCGAAGTTTGATAGCGGGTAAGTTTTGATGTTATTTTTGTATCAACGCTATATCTAGTGTAGATATTTGCACGATATTAGTAGAGGAGGGACATTATATGAGATCTATGATATAACTAAAGGACGTTATTCCCACAACTGATAGTGTAAATGTAATGTAATTGACCGATTTTGTTACAAAATGTGAAATTTCTTACTGTTATGTCATTAATTTTTATCATGTTACACTTTATTCCAAAATCATATTGATTTTACAAATCAAGGTGATATAAACATTTTATATATTAACAAAAAAGTGTATTTATCAGGGTATATGAACGTTTTTTTCATGAAAAATGTCAAAGTAGGGGCAATCGGCAACGCAACAAATTGTTTACAAAGCGATCGTACAATGCAAAGAATGCGATCGTACAACTGATTAGATATGGTTGAAATCATTTTGATTTTGTGACTTGACAAGACATTTTAAGCACTGGAGCTTATTTCCAATAGGGTCCTTATGTTTAAAGACGACTATACATAATTAAATGTGACATATTCTATTATGTTGACAAAATTTTGTACTAATAGTTGTACGATCGCTTTATTATGTCGTTTGCCGATCGCATAATTCCAGGTGTCAAAGCCATTTTTTGCCAAACCTATCATAGGAAGAATAGGAATTTTTTCCAATCAAAATAAAGGTATATACGGGTATTTTTCAAAATTTTATAAACCTATATACGATGGCCTCCTCACCGTTTAGCCATACCACACACCCTCCTCAATGCAGGTATAATATATTCCCAAAATGAAAACTGTTCCTGCGTGTTCTAGGCCCATTGTTGCATTTTAAAGTCATGTACCAGAGATTAATAAATATTTTTGTTATTTAATCAAATCTAGAATATCATATATATGTATGTTGAAAAGAATTGTAAGATTTGCCAACACATTTCAATATTATATCAAATGATCATGAAATTTTTATTAAAAACAAATGTCCTTTCTTCCTCCCCCTTAATTGAAATGTGCTCAAATTTGACTACCCCTAGCCTTTAATGGTACTACAATGGTCAGAAGAAAAGCATCAAGCAGACGAAACATACGGTAGACATTATGATAACTGTGGCTTTGAGAGAGCATGGTTGAAAATATTCAAAATCCGATGTGACCCTTGCACATGAAAAAAAGCAACGAAACACTCCTCCTTGGTACATTGTAAAATGGTAGGGAAAAATAGTATATCCCTAGTTCAAGACAATATGGAACAACATAATAATGATAATAAAGTATGAAGAATTTTTTCCAAAGCTTTCGAGTAATGCCAATATAAGAAGAGAAGTGTTCACTAAGCTATTTTACATCCACAACTCCTCTTATGATCGCACTATAACATTTAGGATAACAAGGATCCAGTCCCTGGATAATATGCATTGAAGGTATTGTTCAAATTAAGTTTAAGGTCTATCTGATAATCTGTATATGGGATTAGTGGTTTGCGAGCTATTTATCAATCCTCGACCCCTTAGATCCACCCTAACTTGTAGTAATAGATTGGATCCTTGTAGACAATATGCACATCTAACAAAAGTTGTGGAACAATTGTACAAAAATTTCAAATCTACCGTGATAAGCTGTATAGCGAGAAGAAGCCAATTCCACAAAGCTAATATCACATCCCCACCCATGTTGGATCCACCACTAGCTTGAAAGGGAAAATTGTATCATTCGTCCACTGTAGGCAATAATGCACATTACAAATGGCAATGAAGATGTAACAGAGTTTCAACGTCTATCTGATAGATCATCGTAGAAAGGAGATAAGTGTTCAAAGCTTATTTTACACTCTCCTACCCCTGTTGGATCCACTTAACTTGAGGAAAAATAATTGGATCCTCCTGTCCTGAAAATATCACATCTACAAATGGCAATGGAGCAATGTAACAAAGTTCCAGGTATTTTGAAAAGTGGTGTAAGAGAAGTGTTTCACGAGATTTGTGACTGGTATCTATGTACTTGAGCAGAATACAAACAAACTAATATACTAATGTTGTCTTCCCTGGAAGAGGGGGGACTTCCAGGGGAGACATAAGTTTGTCACATCAAATTTTCATTTAGCTAAATTTTTTTTGTTTAAGTTCTTACTGTTAGAATTGAATACTCCAAGAACGCCAGGAAATATTGCTATATCATGTTAGCTTAATACTATGTAATAACAATAAGCATTAACATCATTATAGCCCTTCTTCAAGTTAAAAAAATTCTCTTCAATATCAAATTGACATATATAGGAAATGTAAAAAAAAAAAAAAACTTTTTTCTTCTATGTTTGATAAAAAATATAGGATATTTAGTCAATCATAGGAAATTTTGGTAAATATTAGGAAAATATATGCAAAACCCTGAAAAATAGAAAAATATAGGAATATCGGACATCACTGACACCTCTGAAAATCATCAGAGAGATGCAAATCAAATCGTTATTTCAAAATTGTGGGATATGATGTACAACGTACACTTTAGAAGAAGATCAATTGCAACATTATAAGATGAGAATTAACTCATCTATTTGCAAAATTCTTTTTCATCCAATAAAATGTTGAAAACTCTACTTATATATTAGTGGCATGGTACGTTTTAGTGGAAATATCATGGAAAATTGAAAGAAATTGAATTTGTTCTGCAATAAATGCAAAAAGGTAAAACCTATACTATGAAAATCTTATCAATTGCCGCCAATAATCGCAAAATTCGTTTTTAAAAATATGGAAAATAAAGATATTGCCATTTTTCCTCATCTCATCTCCATGGAAATACGAAAATAAACAATCCGCGTTGTACGATCGCTTCCGCGTTAAACGAATCCGCGCGTTTACAGGGGTGATTAAAACCATTAGTATTAATAGATAAAACGAAATGTCGAATTAAAGGCTACAGGTAGAAATTTCTTTTCATGTTGAAACTTTTACTATATTGATTGATTGATTATTTATTATTTTACGTCCCACCGAGAATATTTCACTCATACAGAGTCGTCGCCATTGCCGGTGAAGGGCTGCAAATTTAGGCCTATGTTCGGCACTAAGGGCCTTTGAGCAGGGAGGGATCTTTTACGTGACACGAGGCCTCGGTTTTTCCGGTCTCATCCGAATGATCGCTCCATTCAGTTGCCTCTTGCGGCACGCAAGGGGATGCTGAGGCCATATTCTAAACCGGATCTCCACGGGCAAAACCTTTACTATAAATTTAGTATTTAGCACACCTGAACCAAAGGCTCACGTGAGCTTTTCTGCACGCAAGGGGATGTTGAGGACCTATTCTAACCCGGATCTCCACGGGTCAAACTTTTACTATACATTTAGTTTTTAGCTCACCTGAACCGAAGGAAGTGAGCTTTTCTGATCGCCCGTTGTCTGTTTGTCTGTTCGTTAACTTTTCACATTTTTGACTTCTTCTCATGAACCTCTGGACCAAATTTAACCAAACTTAATAAAAATCGTCCTTGGGTGAAGGGGATTCAGGTTCAAATGAAGGACCTGGTCCCTTCAAAGTGGAGATAATCACGAAAATGCAAAATAGGGTGGTTTCATTTAAAAATCTTCTCAAGAACCACAGGCCAGAAAAACTGACATTTATATTGAAAGCTTCCTGATATAGTGGAAATTTAAGTTTGTTCAAACCATGACCCCGAGGGTACGATGAGGCCACAATAGGGGATCAAAGTTTTACATAATGATTATTATAGGGAAAAACTAAAAAAAATCTTCTCAAGAACCACAGGGCCAGAAAAGCTGAAATTTATATGAAAGTTCCTAATATAGTGGAGATTCAAGTTTTGTCAAATCATGACCCCGGGGGTACGATGGGGCCCCAATAGGGGATCAAAGTTTTACATATTGATATATAAGGGAACATCTTTTATTAAAATTCTTCTCAAGAACCACTCGGTCAGAAAGCTGGCATTTTATATTGAAAGCTTCCTGATTATAATGGAGATTCAAGTTTGTTCAAATCATGACACCCGAGGGTACGATGAGGCCCCAATAGAGGGTTAAAGTTTACATATGACTATATAGGGAAAATCTTTAAAAATCATCTCAACAAGAAACTACTGGGCCAGAAAAGCTGAAATTTATATGAAAGCTTCCTGATATAGAGGAAATTCAAGTTTGTTCAAATCATGACCCCTGTGTACAATTGAGGCCACAATGGGATCAAAGTTTTACATATGATTATATAGGGAAAATCTTTTACAAATCATCTTCTTCAGGAACCACTGGGCCAGAAAAAGCTGGAATTTATATTGAAAGCTTTCCTAATATAGTGGAGATTCAAGTTTGTTCAAATCATAACCCCGGGGGTACATGGGACCCAATGAGGGATCAAATTATATAGGGAAAATCTCATATCAAAATCTTCTCAAGAACCACAGGGCACAAAAGCTGAAATTTATATGAAAACTGGAATAATATAGTGGAAATTCAAGTTTGTTCAAAATCATGACCCCGGGGTACAATGAGGCCACAATAGGGGATCAAAGTTTTACATATGATTATATAGGGAAAATCTTTTTAAAATCTTCTCAAGAACCACTGGGCCAGAAAAGCTAAATTTATATGAAAGCTTCCTGATATAATGGAGATTCAAGTTTGTTCAAGTCATGACCCCCGGGTGTACAATGGGCCCCAGTAGGGGATCAAAGTTTTAGATATGATTATATAGGGAAATTCTTTTGAAATCTTCCTCATTGAACCAGATGAGTAGATGCTTCCTGATATGGACTAGATTTAAGTTAGTTTGAAATTGCCCCCTCCCCCTCTGTGGGTTGGGTGGGCCACAATACGGATTAAAGTTGCTACTACTGCTTCTTCTTAGTGAAACAGTGCTCAGGTGAGCGATGTGGCCAATGGGACTCTTGTTTTTTTAAAAGAACTCTGTTCGTTGTAAAGAAAGTCTGACAATTTGTCAATTGTTTATACCGCTTAATAACGCGCCAGGGGTGCAAGAGTCCTGAAATTTACAATTTCATTCTCCCTCTGTCCCAAATGATTTTCATACTAAAATGAGTACGTTAGTTTCAATAATTAAAATGTTTTATTGTTAATGCACGACGACAGACGCACCACCAATTGCAATATATAGGTCCCCGGAATTTGCACAGGAATGTGTAGCTAGTTCATTGACTTATTTTGTCAAGCTGATGATGCTCAATTTCCCGATAATTATGATTTATGTTAATCATGTCAAAAATTAAAAAGAGACAATATACTTATTTATTGTTACATATGCGTCTTTATTGTGTATCAGCATTAATGCGTTTAACTTATCCATCTAAATAAATCTGATTATATATAAAAAAATTAACGTACAACACACGAAATTCAGTTGTTTATAATTTTGGGTACACTGATCCAGATTTACAAATATTGATGGGCGTTTGATAAAAGATCATGGGTTGCTTGATACACACATCCGGGCCCTTCGTAATCTCAAAACACAGCTGATCACTCCTACCAGCCGCTTTCCACACGTAAACTTGCGACCTCTTCGCCTAACAGAACCTCGTTTTTTTTATACCTTATTTCGAATACTGCATTCCATTTTCCAAAGTCTTCGCTGAAAATTTCTCATAGCATTCGTTAATGGCTGCTTTCTTGATGATCCTCTGCACAAAGTCTAACAAAGTTTCATAATTTTAATTTGTTGGTTCGATATATATCAGAGAATTGAATCTTTGTAAACGAAACTCAGGATATATTTCTGTGGTCTTGTCAGACTTTTCTACTATCAGTGGCGATCCTGTACACATTTTGCCGTACTTTTCCCTCCAGAATGACGGGAGTTCCGTGGCTTTTCTAGTATTGATTGGGATCTATCATTATTTGTTGAATGTGTATTTTTGCAAAACAATGTCTATTGACTATATTTTTGAGTTCCAGTATTTCAGAAAACGAAGTTTTCCCTATGTAACTTAGTGTAGACAATACATCAAAAGGAAGACCAAGGAATGGTGTTGTGTAAAACTTCTGATCAACTTCTAGTTTCATCGTGCCAATAAATGATAATTTGTTGGCGAACAGTGCATGGTGATCAAAGTACGTTTCTGGTAGAGGAGTTTCATGAATTTCAAGTATCAGGTCACTTAAATTGAAGAAGTGAAGAAGAGAACTTTGGTCACCTGCAAAGAAACAAGAAACAAAGTCTAAATCTTATTGGTGAAAACAAGTTTAACAAAAGAATTTAAGAATCAGTTGCACGTAAACTTTAGCAGGAAGTAAGTACTAAAGTTGTCGTTAATTAATAAGATCGTTACAAAAAGTCATGTAATCGCACACATTCTCAACTTTCATCGACATTGAAATGTCATCGTGGTCACCTATTGGTCAGAGAGCTCGATTCACAATCGGGTCCCGGGTCGATTCTAGATCATGGTGGCCATGTCAAACCTATGACCTTAATATAGTTAGTGACTGTTCCTTCCAAAATTCCAGTCATTAGAAGTGGAAGTCTGGCATGAAAACAGTCCTCTCATTGCTACGTTTTTTAGCACAATGACAAATTTATTTTAGGTCATCTGAGACACTTATTGCCGTTAGTCTTCGTCCGTTAACGATTTTACATACTTGAAAATATTTCCTATATTTTGGGTGTAAAGCTCTTTTATAATTTTAAATGTTTGTGAATATTCTATTACCTTGCCTCCCCGATGGGGTTGGGCAAAAAATATCAAAAATCTTTCTCATACTCTTAACATGTCAGCATTTCCACAAATCCTATGGTCGTTATAACATCTAATTTGCTCATACAAATCTCTCATTGGTGTCAAATGGTAAGCTTCATTCATGGCAAGTGTTAAACGTTCTTTATACACTAACTACTGCGTTCACTGTCTAGACAATTGGGATCACGGTGATGGGTGACCGGTCGACAGGGGATGCTTACTCATCCTAGGACACATTATCCAGCCCTGGTTTATCCAAGGTATCCGTGTTTTGCCCAGCTCTTGTATTCTGTTTGGGACTTACTGAGATTGATATACTGTTCGTTTTTTTCACTGTTCATGTAGGGAGAAAAACACCCAAACTTCACGGTTATAGTGTCCATTCAAGACCCTTACCAAAAGTGTGAAGATTCACGACGCCCTTGGTCTGGAGTTCGTCAGTAGCAGTGGTGGCCAATCATTGTCATAAAGTTGCAAATTATATTCAAAACTTAGATAAACTTCTTTACTTTCAATTGCAAGACAGTGCGAGGAAATACCTCTTACGACTATGGTGATATTGTATATGCAAGACTCCACATGCATGGGCGGATTAGAGGGGGAGGGGGGGGACGTCCCCCCCCTTTTTTTGGTGACCAAACTTATTTGTATAGATACATGTTATAGCTAAAATAACCTCAAAAAAAGTTAACTTTAAAGCTCTAAACCGAAGCTTCGGATGCTTCGCCCCCTGGCCCCCGCTTTGGGCTTCACCGAGACCTTAGCTTAATTGACTCCTTTTTCAACGGGACCGGGGCCTCCCTTTCGACCAAATCCCTGGATCGCCACGACCATGGAATATGAAAATCATGACCCTGGATTAGGGTTTATGTCAATGTATGGGGGCTGTGGTGATATGTGCGCTTTCTCGTAAAATGTGATTTATAGAAATATTCGTATTTCTCAGACATTGTATGAAAAATGAAATCCACATGGTTATGAGGTTTCTTAAAGCTCACCTAAATTGCGAAATCCATGGACCTCAGAGGGGTTAGGCTGTTGTGTTTGGGCCAAAGGACCCTCTAGTGAAAAATTATAGTAAATCTTAAGAAAATATTTACTCTTCATATGTTGATGGTCGTGCGTAAAGTGTTCGAAAAGTCAAACGTTGTGCTGTTGTTGATCTGTAATGTCATGATTTAGATGACAAAATCTCTCTTCTAATATTAAATGCTGCCGTGCATAACATACCGCATGGCGAGTGAACACAGTGGGACATCCTTCAGAAAGTGTACTGTACAACGATCTCCGTTCAAATTTTTCACGGCTTATCTTCAGTCGAGTCATCACTCTATATTTCAAGTAGAAAATTTACAAATTAAAGTGATAAAGCATTTCGTCTCCACACCATTTTTCACAAGAAAATCGAGAAGAGCCTGTGGGTCGTATTCTTCAATCTTAGCGCAGAATCTTTGCGTAATCATTTGATCTTATGATCCGCGCCTCTCACCTCCAATGTAATCATACCACTCGGAATAAATTTACTGTTTGTGATATAATATAAATTTCAAGCGTTCAAGGACTACTTCACCGTGAGTGGGCTATGTGTCGAAGGTAACAATTCGACATGCTACATTGTCTTTAGTTTCAACATTTGATGAATAAAATTTTATTGTGCGTAAAAATGCTTATTGAGGCTACCCTTTTTTCAGTTTAATACAACTAAAACTTAGAGATACTTGGTGTTTCATTTTGGCAGGGTATACCGATATATCGCCTATTAAGCGGATTTTTGGAGTAAAATTTGGTCCAAAATTGTCCATGTCCGACTTATAGGCGACTGAAATCCCTAGGAGGATCGGTAATTTTTCTAGTCGGCGAAATAATCAATGTATCAAATTTTTTGAAATACAACTACGACGATTATTACGATCAGCATCCAGAAAAATTTAGTCCGGACATAGAATCTAAAAAAAAATTTTTTGAAACACAGGTAAATAAGTAAGAGAATTGACATGATATTGGATTTTTTTGGAGAAAGAAATAATTAAATATCGGCAATCATTTCTTCAATAATATTTTTCTTAAAGACAGGGAAAAATCTAGTTACTTTGATTTGAAATTCGTCAAGCGTTCTGGCAAAAAGTTTGTACTGTACCGGAGCTGTATAGGCGGGGTCAATGGGCAAATTCCTTCAAAATTGATCTTAAAAAAACACACAACCGACTTATAGGCGAGTATATTACGGTACATGCCAAGTTCCCAACGTTCGTCAATTTCTTACGGTGTGTGCTGTCTTGGTGTGCGTGAGTTCGAGTCCTGCCACGCCATTATTCCCGCCAAAGTTACTGCAAGTGTTGATGGTCGGTAAAGGAAAGAAACAATGGCACTGTTAGTCATTGGCGGTTTGGCACGATTATTAGAGTATCTTATCAAAAATGCTTGAAAGGACATTTTGAATCTATAAAACAACATTCACTATGTACATGTAGGTTAACTTGAATTTAAGAGTTACGTATTGAGGGCGTAGAATGCATCATTTAAATTTTACTTCTTTACCTCGGTACCTTTAGTGCTGTTCGGCAATTATAAAACCACACATTTGTTTACTACTGTACATGTAATGAATTGTTTACTAAAGTAATAAGTGTTTAATTACCGCGAAGTAATTGATTATATTATATTACTATTGCCCCCAGGTGGCCAAAATTGGTAATTAATAATTGTTTGAGGCATGGTCACATGTTTACGTGACAATTCGTGCAGCTTGGGTCCGACACTGCTGTGCCGTGTAGCGTTTGCGTAATAATTGATAAATATTTTGAGTTGGTCAGAGCTGTGATCAGTCCAGGAATCTTAAAACAACCAATCACCAATGAGTAAAGAAAATGGTTGTGATCGATAAAAAAAGAACATACGGTACCTGATACATGGCGTACGTTCCGTTTCCATTGTTATTATTACATTAGGCTACATTGGTATGGCATACCATTTGCGTCAAAAATTGTTCGAACTTAATAGTCAATGTATATTGACCACACTTTATTATCTAGTAAATGGTGGGAGTTTATGTAAGTTTGGATTATTTGAAGGGTTCATCAAATAAAAGTAATCCTTGGAATTTTTAAAATTTGATAACCGCTTGATTTATTTCACCTACATTGTAGATCTGTGGGAACTGGGAAGAGCATATGCTCTATCAAATAATTATTAAAAGAAGTAATTTTTCATACAAAGTTCTTAGTACAAAGTTACATATTACGCTTTCTTTCAATGGAAAATGATATAAAATTAATCATTCCGTACACATCACGCCTTGATGTGATTTAAACATATTTTATTGTAAATAAGAACATAAAAAGGTTTGAACACAAGTTCTAACAACTT
>CAJDSM010018445.1:9246-22141 GCA_903981925.1 Ostrea lurida
CAGTTTTTCCATCTGTTTGAAATTGATTGTACATCACCAGAACTGTATACTGGTATGCAAAATAATTTGTGGTTGTAATGTTATGTCTGCCCTTAAGAACAATTTTTAAAAAATTATAAAAGAAAAAGATGGATGGGAACGGTTTTTAGAATCAGTCATTCTGGTATGTGAGCATTGCATGATTCTGAATGCAAGTTTAAGAAAAGCAAATTATGCATCACCTTTATAATAAAACAAGATACAAAATAATCATGGTTTCTGAATCACCACTCAGTGTACTATTAATAAGTATTTTCACTCACAATTTTTCTAATTTACTTGCGAATTGAAAATACTTGCATGTTGTGAGTATTTCTTAATTACACTCTAAATTTGTATCACTTACTAAAGTTTGTGCATCAATCAATTTCGGGTGATGAAACCGCGTATGAGAGACTTGCAGGGTACATTCAAATAGTTTGTCCAACACCCACATGCAAAACAAATTCTTTGCACTTTACTATTGTGCAAGAATTCTCCAAAGGGAAATAACTCGTTCGTAACTCAAAATAGGCATTAATTTACTTATTCAGTACTACAAGATATATATTGATTCAATCAGATAATTTGCTCCTAATACATCAGAAGTAATTGAGGTTGGATGCAAGATTTTAATATGCAATACAGTATGTAGATGATTTTTTTATATCAATATTGTCTGTCACTCTGAATGCTTATGAAGAGAAATTCTTTACAATATTGCAGATGTGGAAAAGTTCTGGTTCTCTAGAACCCTTATATTTGTGTATTGTAGATGACTGAGAACTGCCCTGAAATTTAATCCTAGGTCAATAGGTGTATTGCAGATGATGGAGTATGTAGATGACTTCGCCCAATGACTAAACATCAAAGCACAAATACAGACAGCACAATTACATCATTTCAATTGCTTTTGGAGAAACAAGTATGGAAAAATCAGTAGTTTAAAGTAATACTACTTCTTGGTCTGTCAATTTGTAGATCATGAGAAAATTTTGCAGGATTTTAAATTATTTTCTTCCCTTTTTGCTCCATTCATTGCCCTTGAGATGTTGATATACCATATGACATGAATAAAGAGTCATAATTTTCATAAATCTTCAAATTTAGGAATAACTTTTTTTTTTTAACAAAAGTATTAATAAGTGGATCAATACAGAGAATTTATTATCACTTATCATTTGATGTCTTACCTGTAAGTAAATTAGGTTCAAATTTGCACAATTTACATCAAAATGACACTGTAAAAATAAAGTAAAGTGTACAGTATATAAATATCAACTATCATACACTTTGTACTGTACTCTACTTCTACATCTGCCGTGATGCAGAAAACATCTTATAATAACAATGAAAATGTCAACTTTTTGTCATGTTATAGTATTGCTGATCACTTGGATACACTGGGACCATAGCCTTCCACACTTTCGTTCCGTCTCGGCATCTCCTTTAATAAATGCATTTATAACCCAGGCCAATAACAATTACATACAACGACCGATCGTTATTCGGGCTCTATCATCATTTATGTTCCTAATTATTAAACCTATTGGTTAACAAACTCTAGGGATTGATCATTGTGCACGTGCCCTTTTCCATGGTTTACCGTAAACGGCAAATCGTCGGACGTCGCGCGACGTTCTGCATCAATGCTCCAACTTGATCGATTTATTATGTTTTCTGCAACAATGCTAATAAATATTGTGTTGATCAAACTTACAAGTACAGTGTGTACTCTTCCAAAACCAAAACAATATTTACCAGTGCACCGGCTTCTCACGACTCACTAAAATACGAGATCTCGGAATATGAACATTTTCTGCTTTCCACAGAATCTCGGCAAGTGAAAGTAATCAATATAACATACCTTGGTGAAAAGCTCCTACGAAATTAACCTAATGACGTCCTCGTGGTATATGCAACTTTATGTACACGACGTTATAAATCGGAGATCATGAAACCCACTTCTCTAAGTTGCCATTTTTCTCTCACCATCATTATCATGTTGACACTATTAACCAATCGATAATCGTTCACTGGATCACGTGGTATCATCATCAGCAACAAACAGTACAGGGTGTTTCGAAATATAACTCAAATTTAGATGCTTCAGCTGTAAAGTTGTTTTTTTTGGAAACTCAAAGGCGTCTCTTATAACGATCTAGTTTGCCAAAACAATCTGACACTGGGTCAAAAGCTGTCTGATGTGTTTCATACCAATTGTTAGGCCATTACTCCGTTTATCAGATCCCGATATAGGGCTCACGTGAGTCACGGTGGGATGACAGAATTCTTGGCACCTGATCCCACCTCTGGTATATCTAGGGACCATTGTTTCCCCAACTCTTTTAAAGGGACATGGACATGTTCTGAGCTAAAAAAAAAAAAAAGAAAAAAAGGAAAAAAAAGGGGGGGGGTCCATTTTTGATGTTTACAATGCTTAATTGACTTAACTAGGTATATTTCTAAAAATAGACTAATGGTCAGGTGTTGAGTTACAAGAGATATCATACAGCACTCGCAATTCTTTCTTGTATAAAAAAGGCTCGTGCCATATGTTTTTGTGTACATAGAACAGGAATTTGGGGAGAAAATTATAATGCAACAGACCACTGGGATTCGAGCCTTGAATTCTCTAGTCAGGTGTGGCCCGGGCTCTATGCTAAGCTACCAACTGGGCTATTGAACCTGGCTGATTGCTACACTTCTCCCTTCTTAAATTGTCTTTTTCCCCAAAGACGTACAACCCAAGTTCTTACAGCCCCTTATAAGCAGGACTTTCACCTGAAATTCTAGAGGTGGTCAATGGCACCAAATGTAACAGGAAGGGAGAAAATGTAATGGACCAAACTGGGCCCCCTGAATCTTTAGTCATGCAGGTGCTCTACCAATTGAGCCATCCGACCACCACTAGACCGCAACACTTTATAGAAAGTATATGAATTGGGTGCAAGAAACACTAGAAATTTTTTGATTGTGTTCAGAATAAGCTTATAATTTTATAAATCTGCTTTAAATGAAATGTTTATGTCAAACATATAATTATAACATATCTGTAAACAAAAAGACGGTACGAGCCTTGTTTACATATAACTAAGAATTGTGAGTGCTGTATCTCACTTGTGACTCAACAGCTGCAATTGACATTCAAATTTTTACTGCAGCCATTAATTAGCAATACCTTAAGGAAGCCCTGCAAAAATAAATTTTAGCTCCAAACATGTCTACCCGGCCTCTGTATTTGTACTCTTTATGGGAGTTATGAGATAATAATTCCAATGTCCTTTATTACGGTGGTTTTGATTGGATAAAATTAAATTGAAATGAGAATTTACACATCAATAAATCCGAAAACGTGACGTAACAATACGCGCATGAAAACAAACAACGTTACGCACGGAACTATTCAAATTTTTAAAATTGTTCATACAGTGAACAAATTGAAATTATAAGAATTAAACATTATTTTTTAAGAATTCGCTCTTTTATTCAGTTTGTGAGTAAAATGTCCAGAGTTTACACATCGATAAATTCTTCAAAAAGAATGTTTAATCCTATATTGATCACTGTTTGTTATCTAATTTACCTTAATTTTCATGGAAGATCACCTTGAATTAATTAGCTGGAAGCTGTACGTGTTAACCTATACTGCCTCGATCTACAACTCAATTTATTTAGATCATCATTCACATGACTAAAGATTTAGTGGACCCAGTTTATTAATTTCAAATGTAACTCTTGCATGATGTTTGGTATAATTACTAACAATAAGCCCATAGCTGCTACAGTATTTAATCCTGTAAATGCAAGCAGAGACATATGATGCAAGTGCTTGAAGGCTGCATGTATTTTTGTCAGGATGCGATTTTATCACTCAATAACCTTGGGCGGGCAGCCTTTCAATATGTAACTTGATCAATGATACTAACAATCATAAAAATACTAGAATTATGACTGTGCAAGATGAATAGAATCCTTCATTCGTACAAATACTGGTGTAGCAGTCAGCTAGGTCAGATAACTCAGTTGGTAGTGCGCCTGACTAGCTATATATTCAGGGGGCCCAGAATCGAATCCCGGTCTAGCTAGTCCAGTTGCATTTTCTCCCTTCCTGTTACACTAGTATGGGATAGCTATAGGGATTAAATTCCACCGAGGTAGCATTATTGTTAAGATTCACAGTCGAGGATGAGGCTTTATCCCACACAAGTAAATAATGAAGAATTATTTTTCTCACTTTTCACCAGTGTTAGATTGACTTTACCCATGTGAGACAGACATGCAAGACTTTTTTATCTCGCACAACTGTGATGTCATTGATTGTGATGTCATATATTTTCTATGATTTACATTACATGGTGAAGCAAAATGTATTGATTAGATAATTTTAAATCTCTAAAAACTCCTGATTTTATGCACTAAACAGTGAATCATCGTTGGAAACCCACGGCCAGTCTCGTATACGCTTACAGTAAGCATATACGAGACTGCCCGGGGGTTTCCGACGTAAGCGTATGCGAGCCTGCCCGTGGGTTTCCGAGGTAAGCGTATGCGAGACTGCCCGTGGGTTTCCGACGATGTTGTAAGGAGACACTTAGCTGTGTCGCGTGGTTATCTACCTGATAAAGTCCTGTGCGATCAACCATGTAGCAAGCACGCCTCTTTATATCTCAGGACGCTTTCTGTAGAAGAGGTTTAAATATTACCTCGTTGTAAGCGAAATCTTGCTGTAACCGATCTCGTTGTAACAGGAATATTTCTAATAGAAATAGAAAGGCAATTGACCGGGACACAAAATTTTTCTCATTGTATGCGGTATCTTGTTATATCTGAATCCCACTGTACATTCCTTCCTCCTTTTAATTTGTTCTTGCCCTTGAAGACACGTAATCCAAACTCTTTTTGCCCTTCACTAGTAGGACAACCTGCGGTGCAGGAGTGGTTAACAACACTCAACTAAGGTACAGGAGAGAAAATCTATATATAGCTGGACCAGGAATGAAGGTCCCTGCATTACTAGTTAGTCAGGTGCTCTGACCACTGCGCTACCCAGGTCGATATCCACAGTCCAGCCACAGATTTCCTCCTCTACTACATGTAAATACTACAGTTAGGTGTTGTCCTCCTCTCCTACATGTAAATACAGTTACGTGTTGTTCACCACCCCAGCGGCAGCACATTGTCCTGCCAGGGGTAAAAAAGAATCAGCTGGGGCGCGTGCACGTCTTTGAGGATGAAGAGGAGAGAGGAATGTAGTAGTTAGAGCTAATGGACCATGAATATCATGCCTGGGTATATTTAACTCAAAGGTTAGAACACCTGACTAAAGATGCTGAGGTTCGATTTTTGGTTCAGCCATTATAGATTTTCTACTCTTAGACTAGCTCCTAATATTTCAGAAATGTTGATGTTCCAGATACCAAATAGTTCAACTGCAGTTAATAAATTCACAACAATTCCTACATTCTCCATCCTAACTTCTCTAACTCCATGGGACAATTTGTCCAAAATTATACCCCAGCAAAACTGCAGAGCAACTAACTGAACTGCCCAGCTATACCGTAAGGACCATACCTCTGCCAAAAAAATGAACAAGGCCCAAATTTTAGCTTAGCCTAAGCATTCTCATGATATAACTATCTCCTGAATTTCCATTCAAAATGTCCATGTATATTAAACCACGCATTTCTTTAATATTGTATACTGTAAACATCAAAAAATCTTCAATGATCAAAATGTTCCGATACATGCACGTCAGATCACAGTTTTTGTTTGGGCATACGGTATGCATAGAAAATTCCACAATTCTAAACAGTTAGTTGGTTAACATTTCTTTTGTTTACCGGGTAATCACTGTCTCCTCCCCTTGTGCAATTGAGAACAATAGCCTGACATAAAAGAGATTTCATTTAGTACATCCTATATATTCCAAGACTTCTAATAAAAGACTGGGAGTTCAAATCAGTTTGATTTTCTTTTGAAATGTCTTGCAATATACCATTAATGGAAAATGCACCCAGTCCTGGGGAAGTCATACACTTTCATCTGCACAGAGTAATCAAACCC
The DNA here is from genome assembly GCA_903981925.1 of Ostrea lurida. Classification (NCBI taxonomy): domain Eukaryota; kingdom Metazoa; phylum Mollusca; class Bivalvia; order Ostreida; family Ostreidae; genus Ostrea; species Ostrea lurida. Next base: position 15,331 of record CAJDSM010018445.1, read on the forward strand.
CACAACTCCATCCCTAGGCCTTAATTAGGGGCTAGTTGGCAGACAGGACTAAAATAAAATTGTAAAAGCTAAGTCGTTCAGTTCTATTTATTGTTTGTATTAAAAACCATCACGTATTTGTGATACTTACACTGTAACTACGAATATTTATCACAATTACACTAATAACTCAAAAATCAACTCTTATGATCGTAATGTTTGTAATTATCCAGTCCTGGTCTTTCCCACCGACAAAATATCTCTGAAATCTGCAAAAAAGAAAGAAAGTATGTTTAAAGTAACTTATTTCCTTCTGAAGACACAATTGAAAGTTTTACATCTATTGTAGTTCATTACACCAAAATCTTATTCAATGGCTCATTAAAACACCTGTCATGAAGGGATACTAGTTCTCAATTCTTTTTTATGAATTTTTGAGATTTTTTCCTTTGAAAGGTATTAAAGGTGCTTAGTCTGCAATTAAGAGATTCTAGAGTCCAAATTTTGCTGTGATTTGATGCATAACATGAATAATCTAATAAGAAATGCATAAAATAACTCAGTTAGATGTCCTAATTTTTTTAATGGAATATAACATCTATGAAAATTTAAAACATTATGTGTTGATATCTTATAATCTACAGTTATAATAAAATCTGCACAAAACATTACAAAAATGATATATTAGAAAAATACATTTTAAACAGAAATTCACAAAATCTTATCAATAGTGACTTTGGTCTTTGACTCTTGACCTTGGAAATCAATGGGCAATATTTGTGGAAGATTTAGTGATCCTCTGATGATTGTCATTGCTTCTATCATGTTCACAATTTTTTTTAGCAATAGTTAAAAGTGACCTTGACCTTTAATCGCTGACCTTGAAAATTAATAGGCTTTATTCTCACTCCATGAGCAACATTAGAGGGAGGTTTGATGATACTCTGATGAATGCTGTGTCCTCTACCTTGTTCACAATATCTTTAAACAATAGTCAATAGTGACCTTAACTTTTGACCTTAAATATCAATAGGGTACATCCTCTCACCATGGGCAACATGTGTGGAAGGTTTGATGATCATCTGATGAATGCCTTTGCTTCAACCCTAATCACAAGATATTTTGAGGCCATAGTCAATAGCGACCTTGATCTTTGACCCTGAAAAACAATAGGTTCATCCTCTCTCCATGGGCAACATGTGTGGAAGGTTTGACGATTCTCTGATGAATACCCTTGCTTCTATACTGTTCAAAGATTCCAGACACACATGCACAGCTCATGGCAGCGATGCTATATACTCTCCACAACTAGTTGCGAGGGGATAAAAACTTTCATGTAAGTTGCAGCAAACGTTTTGAGTTACACCCCCCCCCCCTTTTTTAGTGAATAAAGTTCCAAAACTCAGAAACTGAAAATCAGAAATTTTCAAAAACCGATATGGAGCTTACCTCTATTGAGATATACCCTTTCCCAAAATTTCATTCTGATTTATAGTGAAAGCATATTTCAGTTGTTGTACGAAAACTGAAAAATACCCTTTTTCATGAATAAAGTTCCGTATCTCCTAAATGTACAATAATAAATATTCAACAAGAGGCCTACTGGAGTCACTTGAGTATCATAACCCATACAGAAAGTCTTATAAATTGCATTTAATTAAGCCTTAATATGAAATCTTTTGTTTACATGCTATATTCATGAATACATGTAATATTCCAGTAGAGAAAATGGAAGTTTGAAGCATAAAATCATTTAAAATTCCTCATCTACAGGGGACACGAAAATTCAAAATTTTAGTAGAGGGCTTCATGGACATCATATCAAGCATTTTGTTTTTCTCAAATATATGGAAGTAGACAAGACTTGTTAAGATTTCATACATTCTCACTGTATGACCATTTTGGCACCACCCTTAGACCTGACCCAGGGCTATGAATCATGCATTTAGTTTTTTGTCAAATAGAAAAGAAGATTTTCTAATTGAAAACAGGTTTACTATATGGTAATATTGGCCCCATCTAAGGGCCTGAACTCCTGTCTGAGGGGTCATGAAATTGAACTAGGGAACTTCATGGACATTATAAACATATCAGAGTAGAGAAAACGATTTCTTAAGATTTAAAATTTATTCACTATATGGTCATATTGGCCTCACCCTTGGGCCTGATCCCTGACCCAGGGACCATGAATTTTACAACTTTAGTAGGGGGGTTTATGGACATCATATAACCATGCATTTAGTTTTTCTCAAAAATATATGAAAGCAAAGAAGATTTTTCTGAGAGTTAACACGTATTCACTGCATGGTCATATTGGCTCTACCCTTGGGCCTGAACACCTGACCATGGGGCCATGAATTTTACAATTTTAATAAAGGGCTTCATGGACATTATAACCATGCATTTAGTTTTTCTCCTATACATGTGGGGGTAAAGAAGTAGATCTTAGAAAATTTTGCAGTTTTTGTCAGTCCTTGCCCTGTTCCTAAGGCGCCAGGGGTGCAAGAGTCCCGAATTTTGCATGAAATGTCCCCCTTGTCCCAAAGATGCTTCATATCAAATTTGAAAAGAATTGGAATACTAGTAATAGTGATCAAGAAAAAGAAAGAATGTTCAATTGTTAACACATTTCATCACTTACCATTTTGGCCCCTCCCTAAATACCAATACCCTACCCCTTGGATCATAAAATCTATAATTATGACAGAAAGCTAAAGAAAGAATGTTCAATTGTTAACACATTTTATCACTGACCATTTTGGCCCCTCCCTAATACCAATACCCTACCCCTCGGATCATAAAATTTATAATTATGATAAAAAGCTCCTTTCTCATTCCAAATATTCATTTAGTATCAACATTAATATCAACAGCATTAAAGAAGATGCTTTTCAAATGTTTTACATATAAACACTGTGTACATTGTACCAAGTGTGGCCATGCCCTAAGGGTCAGAAACCCTACCCCGGGGATCATAAAATTTACAATTTCAGTAAAGACCTTCCTGCTCTACATCACTACCTTTTTAGTTTGTCTTGCATGTTTGCAGTTGTAGAGAAGAAGATTTCAGAAAAATTGTCAAAATTTTTGCCCTGCCCTTAAGGCCACAGGGCTTGAAATTAACAAGAGGCCCATGGGCCACATCGCCACACTGAGTGACCCGTTGGCCTTGGCTCATGCAGCGCCGGCGATTGTAGAAAGAAAATCTTTCAAAGTTCCTTAAAACTGACCCAAGTGGTTCTGGAGAACATACATTTTATGCTGAAAATTTGATCCCCTGTTTGTGCCTTAGCCCTACCCCGGGAGGTATTATCTGATCAAATTTGATTCTACTGCTATTATCAGAAGCTTTAAGAAATAAATGTGTCTTTTGGTCTTGAGAAGACAATTTTTTAATAATTATTCAATATGAAAACTTTGATCCCTATGTGCGCCCCACCCAATACCCGGGGGTCATTGATTTGAAACAAACTATAACTTTCCACTATATTAGGAGCTTTCATTAAATTTAGCTTTCCTGGGTTCCAGTGGTTCTGAGAAGAAGGATTTTTAAAGATTTTTCCTATATATCATATGGTAAAACTTTGATCCCTATTGGGGCCCATCGTACCCCCGGGTTCATTGATTTGGAAAACAAAACTTGAATTCCTCTAATATTAGAAAGCTTCCATATAATTTCAGCTTTCCGGCCAGTGGGTTCTTGAGAAGAAGTTTTTTAAAGATTTTCCCTATATAATCACATGTCAAACTTGATCCCTATTGTGGCCCCATCGTACCCCCCGGGGGTCATTGATTTGACAAACTTGAATCTCCTCTATATAGGGAAGCTTCATATAAATTTCAGCTTTCCTGGCCCAGTGGTTCTTGAGAAAGAAGAGTTTTTTAAAGATTTTCCTATATAATCTACTGTCAAACTTTGATCCCCTATTGGGTGGCCCCCTCGACCTCAGGGTCATGATTTGAACAAACTTGTAATCTCCAAATATCGGAGCTTTCTCCTATAAATCAAACCTTTTCCTTTGGCCCAGTGTTCTTTGAAAGAAGATTTTAACATTGCAACCCTTTTTTGCATTTTCCGTGATTGATCTCCCCTTTGAGGGGGGCCTGGTCCTCATTTGAACAACTGATCCTCTTACCAAGTAATTTGTACCAAGTTTGGTTGAATTTGCCCAGCGGTTTTGAGGAAAGAAGCGAAAATGTGACAAAGTTAACAGAAACAGGAAGACAGAAAGACCAGACCGGACAGACGGGAACGGACAAAAGGTGACTCAGAATAGCTCACTTGAGCCCCTTCGGCTCAGGTGAGCTAAAAAAGTATGTGCCCCTTGTCCCTTGCGAGAGAGCAAGAGCACAAGAGAGGGAATCCTTAGTTATAGTATGCGTGCTTCTTCTCAACAGTTCATTTTAAGTTAAAAATAATATAAATCACATCAACACAAGGGCAAGGGAGAGAGAATGTAAGTGGATAATATTTTCTTGCTCCCTGCCTAAAAGATGAGAGAACTAGAAAGGATGAATCAGGAAGTAGAAATATAAGAGAGCAGGAATATGTTCTGATGTCACATTCTCGCCATTGCATTCTTATTCTCATGTCACCTTAAAGGTAAGAGAGGGTAAGAATCCAGCCCCCCCCCCCCCCAAAAAAAAACCCCACCAACAAGGCATACTATTAGATGCTTGGCAGACAAATTATATCAAAGGACTAACATGGCTCAGAATAAACTAAAAGGTGTCATAGAAAAGACATACTATGTAGTTTTCAGATGATTCATTTGCTGACATGATATAAAGATCTCTGATTATGAAATATGAATTAATTATTTAATTAATAGAACTTACTGATAGTAGTGTATAATACGAAACTCGTTCCAACCAGTTAGCAGCATGGTGTCTAAAGATAGCTTTGAAGTCCCTGATTCTAAAAATTAAAAAAAAATTCATTTTTAATAGGCCCATGGGACACATCACTCACCTGAGGAGTTGCATTATTTGTTTACCTTGACAAAATATACATAATCTCAACTTTTATCCCATTCAATCTCTGGAAGTAGTGTCCTTGAAATATTTTTAAGTTCTCCTGAAGAAAATTTTCCTGCACTAATTGAGCATTTGTGGCATTACATTTATCCATTTTGAGGTATACTTCAGAAATCATTCTCCAAACTTTATAGTCTAAGAAAAGTTTGCTTCTGAGTAAGACTAACAGAATCTTTCATTAAGCCGTATGAGTGTGGGATAGGGAAATTCCACTGAGGGGACAAGATTCGCAGTTTAGGGCAAGGCTTTGCCAAGATGTGGATGTGGATCTCAAAAAAAAAAAAAGTTTCATATGTATATATTCTTATGTAAGACTTCTCACCCATATTGTGGCACCACATTGTCTCAATGTGAAATATCAGTTCAAACTTTGAAACTACATTACATGATCATGTATATCCTTGTGGTCCTTGAAAAGTAGATATTAAAAAAAAATTCAATACAGCAGTATTCCAATACTGGTTCTTAGTGGGAATTTTTCTCTTTAAAATTTTTTTTATACATATCTGTAAATCTTCAAACCCATATCATTGCCCCTGCCCTGATCCTGGAGTCATAATTAATAAACAAATTTGTAAACTACACCAAATGAGGATAGTTGTACATTAAGGTAGATCTCTACATCATCATAATGGCTGACTCCCATTTGAAACATGGATGAAAATAGTAATATCAGGGTTATATCTCAATCCATTCCCAATTTAAATGCCTAACTGAGTAGCTCAGTAGGTTAGCACATTGCCTACTGATCTGTAAATTCTGAGTTTGATTCCAGCAGGGGTTTTACATTTTTTTTCTAATTGGTTTCTACTAAAACTGCGTTTTTTGACGAAATAGAGTGAATTGATTTTTTTTTAATTTTCAAAATATTGTTTATCATATCCTCTACTTTTCATCCACAACAAATTTTTCTGGTGTAGCATTCCACCTTACAATATTGTACACCCTTGTTCTAGCCTCAGAGGGGGGCATAGTTTGAAAATACTTCAAATTACAAATGGGTGCTCTACCATGATCAAGAGTCAGGGTTTGAATAAATATGAATCTACATGCTCATATATTTTAAAATTGCAACGTTGTAGCTCATAAAACCTGTCAATGGACCTTCATTACATAAGGTAGCAAGTGGTCTTTCATCATCCCCATTCACTTTTCTTCACTTCTTATATGGTCTTGATTATTTCCCTCGGAATGAGGCTGCATTATCCTCTGTTTAACAAACTTGAATTCCCTTAACCCAAAAATGATATGCCAAGTTTATATGAAAGTGGTTTTAAGATTAAGAAGTATAAGAAACAAGGCTACAAAAGGCAGACAACTTTGTTCAGAAAACTTTCACTTTTAAATTAGCATTTAGCTCAGGTGCATGAGGTTTAAAAGAAATGATTGTCCATTTTCTAAACGCAAGTACAAACATCAAATTTATTGTAATAATTAAAAGCAGCATCCTATAATACAACATGAACTACATTCTACTGTATGCCACTTTAAGATAACTTTACATCAAAACATCATCAGTTATGGAATATTGTAGACACGCTTTTCATAATTACAAAAACGAATTTAAAATAAAATCAAAATAGGCCTAACACGAATTCACCATGTTCGATTGAAGCAGCGCAAAATGATTATGTATGATTGATATGTCCAGAATTACCCGCTCTCTGTCCAGAATTGCCCCACTGTCACCATGCATTTTATTTTGAAAATATGTGAATAAAATCTTGCAGAAAATCATTCAAAACATCGTCATAGCAAAGATAATGTATGGGAGTTTAAAGTCGAATTGAAATTT
>CAJDSM010018445.1:22157-32849 GCA_903981925.1 Ostrea lurida
TCAGATTCTCATTGATATTCCTTGCAAACAGTGTTGGCATTGTTACTGTCTGGAATTACCCGGATTTCCCCTATCTTTGTCAACATACCTCTTTCATGTGAAATGAATACACATTCAATTATTTTCAGTGTCTGAATCTAACTGGGAAAGTTTAAGTTGTATCAAAATTTGGATATGAAATGTATGTGTGAAGAGGGTACAAACTAACTGCAATAATGTAGCCCCCCCCCCCTTTTTTTCTCTCCTGTAAACGTCAGAATAAAAACAAGAAATCTGTGAGCCATTGCTCATTAGTGATACCCCCACTCTAGCCTATTAAAACTGTCAATATAGTTGTGGGGGTATAAAAATCGGAGAGGGCTACATTATTGCAGCTAGGTACAAACATACCCAGATATGGACCACCTCTGACAGTATTAATTTCATCAAAGGTGAACACACCCAGGCCACCCACCTACATGTAAGCCCAAATTACCCAAAAGAGGGAAATTACATTAAAAACTGTGAATATTCTGAATGTCATTTCTATGGACCATTCTTTCTGTTGCTGCACCTAATCGGGGGATGGGGGAAGGAGGACATCTCAATTTATGTATTATTTTTTTCACTTACCTGTATTTTCGATTTCTTTAAATGATTGCCAAGTGAACTTTTTGACAACTGGATCTACTAAAATTGGATGTATCCAAGAGGTTGTTGCCAATTTGCTCTCAAGATGATTTAGAACCTACAGAGAGAACAAGCATTGGCTGTTTAGGCAATATCATATTAATTTGATTAATAAGTTTTCTAGGCTGCATGTTTTTCAATCGTCATTCCTACTGACCATCAGGAGAGATCTGCAGAAGTTTTATGAAATACTGGCAACTATCACATCAAAACAAGAAGTATTGAGAGCAATGCTCACTAAGGATACCCCTTGCTTTCCCCACTCTCCCGAAGGGTATTGTTAACTCAAGAATTTTTGAAATGGAAATCATATTGCTACCTTTATGCCCAGAGAGCTTGACCTGTTAGAACCCAAATCAAATCAGGAAACATCTTTGACTCATGGACAGTTCATTTGTATGAACATTGTGATTCTAGGTTGGAAAGTTATAATGGCTCTACAGCCAAAAAATCAACATTGGTACTTCCAGTCCTTGTGTGTTGACCATTGACCTTTTGACCTACAATTCAATAGGGAAAATCTTCGTCCCATGAGAGCTCCATATGTATGATATGGTAACTCTAGACCACATATATAATTCTCTAGAGCACGGTGATCATATTGCTACTTCGATGTCAGGTGCTTGACCTTTGACCCCAACATTCGATAGGACATTTCGTCCATGGTGTCTATAATGCAGATTATGGTGAATCTAGTTGGAAAGGATAAACACTTTAGAGCCTGGAAACCTTTTGCTACTTTCACTGTCCAGGTAGTGCTGATCTTTGGACCTTTTGACCCAAAATCCATAGGGAACATCCTTCATTCCCATAAGTAGCCATATGATGATATGGTGACTCTACGGGAAAGGGATAACACTTTTCGAGCCTCGGAAACCATTTTGCTACTTCATTTGTCCAGTGTGCTTGACCTTTGACCTTTTGACCCCAAAATCAATAGAGAACATCTTTCATCCCATAAGTAGTCCAGTATGTTATGCATATGGTACTGCTTAGTGAAAAGAATAACACTTCGAGCCTGGTGAAACCATTTTGCGAGTAGGAGGCATACTTCATTAACCAGTGGCTGACCTATTGACCTTGACCCAAAATCGATAGGCAATCTTACGTCCATTAAGTATCCATATGATGATATGGTAACTCGAGGTGGAAAGGATTACACTTTCGAGCCTGGAAACCATTTTGTTACTTCATTGTCCAGTGTGCTGATCTTTGACCTTTTGACCCCAAAATCTATAGGGAACATCTTCGTCCCAATAAGTTAGTCCATATGTATGATATGGTTAACTACTAGGTGGAAAGGTTAACATTTCGAGCCCGAAAACCATTTTGCTACTTCCATGTCCAATGTGCTTGGCCTTTGACCTTTTACCCCTCAAAATTCAATAGGAACATCTCCGTCCCATGGTAGTCCATAGCTGCATATGGTTACTCTAGGTGGAAAGGATAACACTTTAGAGCCGGAAACCATTGCATTACAGACGGACGGACAACCCGATCCAGTATACCACCCACAACTGTTAAATTTGTCTCTAGGTACTAGATGCATAATCACGATATAGTGGTACTAGTTTACAAGGGCACTTATAAGTATATATGGATTCTTTGGAGAGTATATGGACTCATTTCCTGTTCAAGTCTTGATATTCTCCGAGGCCTAGCGGCAGCTCGGGAGAATATAAACTTTTGACAGGAAATATGAGTCCACCTATATCTTGCAAGCAATCCATATAACGAATATGTACTACTTGCAGACGCATCATGGAAAAAATCGAATAATCAAAGGAAAGGGAAGGAGAGCCCTGGGGAAGAAGAAACCAGTTGAGTGATGAAACATCTTAATTTATTACAACATTTATTCCATTTATTTCAACTAATACTTTTAAAAAAAATCTTAGAAATTCGTCAACATTCGCATTGAAAAATATGCAAATCGACTAGGCATGTTGTGTTTAATATATAGGTCATAACACTTTAACGATTACAACCCTATTGAACTCTGACCGTAACAAATGCGTAATTACATGTTTACAAAGACGTAATCGTATGTTAATGTTATTAATCACGAACAGGAGTTTTGAGGATAAATTATTTTTTAAAGTAAGTTAAAATGTAAACTAATATTTTTGAAAATCACTCAACTTTTAGGCCTGATAAATGCAAAAAATGTAAGTAACGATTTATTTACAAAGCGGTTGACCATGGAGCCATTGTATCCCATCTATTCTTGACAGGGTCAAACGGGTACATGGTCGTCAGGTACCCGGCTTGTTGTCAATTCAATGCCCACATTTTTCTCTGCAGGTAGTACATTATAACTATATATGTATTAGTCACGATTATTATACCCCATGAGTGTCTTGTAAACAACAATGTAAATTTTTCCGTAACCACTAGCAAGAGGCACCAATTCTAGGCCTATTTATCACAAATGGCCCACCCCCTCTCCCTCCCATCCCCTCATTAGATTCAAGCGCTCCTATGATTAGGAGAAAGTGATTTACACAAAGAATACAACTCTTCCATCAGACAAAAATAAAGACACCCCCCCCCATGTCAGATAACCTTACAAATATTAATATGATAATAAATAAGAGACTAAATTTCAGATTTTGTGCACTCATAAATTAGATTATACTTCTTCTGCCTTCACAGCCCAAAACCGCTAAACTTTGGATCCCAAATTAAACTAGAAATATCTGTAAGCAAAGCTCACTTTGTGATTTACAGTCCTGAAAGTTCTACTTTACCACACGCACGTGACCCGCACGGCTGACTGCACGCTGAATAATGAATGAAAATGACGTGAACGCACGGGACTTGCACGCTGGAAACGCACGGAAAAAATGTAAAGTAGAACATTTCAGGGGACGTACCCCCCACTCCCTGTAGTAGAAAAATCATTCAGATCAAGTAATTTGAAATAAGAATGTGCACACCGCATCAATGATAACAAAGAATTCCCTGAACATTTCATAGAATTCTGCGTGATAGATTTAAAAAGAGTACGGAGGGAGTTTGTGACAACAAAATACATGTAAATTCCGTTTTCTAGGGAATTATTAATCAAATTCAAATTAGAATCTTTCATCCACTCCGGTTTCGATACATTGCATGGCGGAGAGTGGAACAGAAGATCTCAATTTTAATTAGATGTTTGGAACCACCAAAATCATTCTTCAGATTAAAATTCAAAATAGGAGTTGTGTTCACAATGCATTCAGTGTTCCCCCAACGCCTTTTACCGCTGTAATTTTCAGCGCTATCGAGTTTTAGCGTTCTGCTATCAATACCAGCGCTCTGCTAGAAGCTACCAGCGCTGTCTAAAGATCAATAGATGTGTATTGTGAAGTTAAATATCTTATGAAGAAGCCTTGCTGAGATGTCAACTCCAAAGATTTCTCACCCATAGTCATTTTATGTTGCAAATCAGATTATTTCCAACTCTCCTTGATGCCAGGTGGAGATTTTCACAACCTGATCTACCCAGCACATCTGGAAATCCGTCTAAATTTCACACCTTTAGCTTTGACAACCACTTGCTCTCCTGTTTCAAGATCCTGGCTTTGTTGAAATAAACAACACACTATGTGTCATTATAACATTCACTCAACCTGCAGCTGAATAGTGTCTATTAAAGGGATACTTTGAGTTTAAAATTCTTTAGGGTGCCAAACAAAACTAACTTATAGCGTTCGTGGGATCGTGTTGGTTTAAAAACGGACATATTAGGGGAGATAAACTCTCACATCAAAATCGAAAGAATGAAGGTAAAACTGCTCATTCCACAGTCATGAATTATGCAAAAATTTTATAAGTTTTTAAACTTAATAATTGTTATTGTAAAAATAATGAGTCTTAGAGTTTTTATTTATGACCATGATCTCATGAAATCACGCAGTTATAAAAATCTTAACTCAAGCCATAATCTCACGCATAGCCTGAGACAACGGCTTCATCACGTGTGATAATTGCAAATTGTGGAATTCCTATAATGGCTCATAATATAGGCGTTCAAGCCACACTAGGATCACTTCCAGTTATAGACTGATGGCTGATCCTGGCAAATCTAGCTGTTTATAGATCAAAGTAACGGCCTAATACTGCAATATTACGAATAAATTAGAAGTATGGGTTTGAACAATTTACTTTACACCATTGTTTTGTATATTTTATATGATGTATTCAATTGTAACTGTTTATATACGTAAGGTTTATAATTAAAGTACAGTACTTAAGCATCTTTGTAAAGCAGTTACCAGCAATATTAAATAATATGTTATCAATTCAACTGCTTCAATATAACATAGTAAACTTAGTAAATTATACAAAGATCAATGTAAACAAAATTTAAACATGAAAAACATTATTAAACCGGCAGCGACGCTTCTTCCAAGCTCTAGTATTAGGTCGTGTCGCATATCTCTAAAATACACGCGCTATTCAAAAAATACCTGGGGAAAACACTGCCATTCTGTAACAAAGAATCCTGAAAGTTTCATAGGTTTTAAAAATAGGCAGTATGGGGGTGGGGACAAAGAAGGAACAGACAGGCACAGCAATCACTATAACCCCACCCCTCCCACTAGGACAGACCACAGAATCACATATAACCCACCCCTCCCACCTAGACAATCACACGAAATCACCTATAACCCCACCCCTCCACTAGCAGAACCCACAGAATCACTATAACCCCACCCCCTCCCCATAGACAGACCACAGAACCACATTAACCCCATCCCTCCCTACTAGGACAGCACCACAGAATCCTATAACCCACCCCCCTCCCACTAGAAGACCACAGAATCCACTATAACCCCACCCCCTCCCACATAGTACAGACCACAGAATCACTATAACCCCACCCCCTCCCACTAGGACAGACCACAGAATCACTATAACCCCACCCCCTCCCACTAGACAGACCACAAAAATCACTATATCCTCACCCCTCCCACTAGACGGACACAGAATCACTATAACCCCACCCCCTCCCACTAGACGGACCACAGAATCACTATAACCCACCCCCTCCCACAGACGGACCACAGAATCACCATACCTACCCCCTCCAACTAGACGGACCACAGAATCACTATAACCCCAACCCCCCCTCACACTAGACGGACCACAGAGATCATTATAATCCCACCCTTTCCACTAGATGGACCACAGAATCACTATAAACCCACCCTCTCCCACTAGACGGACCACAGAATCACTATAATCCCACCCCCTCCCACTAGATGGACCACAGGATCACTATAACCCCACCCCCTCCTACTTAGACAGACCACAGAATCACTATAACCCCATCCCCTCCCACTAGACGGACCACAGAATCATTATTAATCCCACCCTTTCCACTAGATTGGACCACAGAATCACTATAATCCCACCCCCTCCCACTAGATGACCACAGAATCACTATAACCCACCCCTCCCACTAGACAGCCACAGAATCACTATAACCCCACCCCCTCCCACTAGACAGACCACATGAATTCACTATAACCCCACCCCCTCCCACTAGACAAGACACAGAATCACTATAACCCACCCCACTCCCTTAAGACAGATCCACGGAATACAACTATAACCCCACCCCCTCCCACTAGACAGGACCACAGAATCACTATCAACCCCACCCCCTCCACTAGACAGACCACAGCAATCACTCATAGACCCCACCCCATCCCACTAGACAGACACAAAATCACTATATCCTCACCCCTCCCACTAGACGGACCACAGAATCACTATAACCCATCCCCTCCCACTAGACGGACCACAGAATCACTATAATCCACCCCTCCCACTAGATGGACCACAGAATCACTTATAACCACACCCCCTTCCACTAGACAGACCACAAGAATCACTATAACCCATCCCTCCCACTAGACGGACACAGAATCATATAATCCCACCCTTTCCCACTAGATGGACCACAGAATACACCCCTCCCACTAGATGGACCACAGAATCACTATTAACCCCACCCCCTCCCACTAGACAGACCACAGAATCACTATACCCACCCCTCCCACTAGACGGACCACAGAATCATTATAATCCCACCCTTTCCACACTAGAATGGACCACAGAATCACTATAACCCCACCGTCTCCCACTAGACGGACCACAGAATCACTATAATTCCCACCCCCTCCCACTAAGATGGACCACAGAATCACTATAACCCCACCCCCTCCCACTAGGACAGACCACAGAATCACTAATACCCATCCCCTTCCACTAGACAGACACAGAATCCTATAACCCCACCCCCTCCCACTAGACAGACAACAGAAGCCACTATTACCCCACCCCCCTCCACTAGACGGACCACAGAATCACTATAACCCCACCCCCTCGCAGGGTTATAAAAAGTACAGTTCTCTTTTCTTAATCTAACTTATTAAACACTTTCAGTAAAATTGCATTATCTTAAATAATACAATACCTCAGTATCAATCATTCCCTGAAGTTTATCAAACTGCTTCTTTGTAATCAAATCTGAAACAATTGACATGGCCTGAAACAAAAATAGAAAAGAGAGTCAGTCCCATTTTAAAAATAGCATATAAATCAGTTCATGAACATGGTAATAGTAAATGCGTGCATTGTTGCTTACAAAATTTACTTCGCATTACTGCCGTATGAAAACTATTCAAATCAAATTAATTAGATGCGTATTATTTTGCTTTGCATTAAATTTTCATTAAAAATAGGTGCTCAGACTCCCATGACAGATAGGTGCTCAGACTTCCATGTACCCTCAGAAGGAGGTACAATATGTATGATTTTTATCGGCTCAAACCAAATCAGTTAAATTCATTTAGTGCGTTATGCACTATAGTAAACATTGCATTAGTACTCTCTGCGACACTTCCCATTCAATTTTGCAAAGCAGTGGACTTTGGCATGAGCATGGACCATCGTACTTTGGTGTGTCAGACCATCGTACTTTGGTGCATGAGTGTGGACCATTAATCTTTGGTGTGTCACACCATCAGGGTTTGATGCAGACCATCGCACTATGGGGTTCTACACTTTTTGAAAAATCAACTATTCTAGCATTACACAATACAATATTATTGTACTTGTAAAATAGAATATGCATTTATCAAGACTAAACAAAAAGCCATATTTTAGTGATGGAATGAATATCCCCTTTTGCTAATCTAGATAAACTGCCTTCAGAATTATTATTCAGTGTGCATTAAACAGGTTGGGAACACTTCCCCTATAGCGAGATAGTCTCGCTAAAAGGCGATATCCCTCTCTACCGCGAGGATAAACCTAATACACATCGTGGAGTACTTTTGTTTTAGTTTACATATTTGCAATAGCAGTATTGGACATTAGCACTTTTTCTTCTTTTTCACGCGAAGTACAAATATGTAAATTCCTCGGTGTTTTTCTCGATTGAACGGGATAATATTTTCTCGCTAGAGAGGGATAATCGCTTTTAGCGAGATTATCTCGCTAAAGGGAAGTGTTCCCAACCTGTAAAGGAGTAGAGAGTGGATAAAGATGTTTGTAGACTATATTCAGAATGCTGTAGCTTATTAGCTGTTACATTAAATACTAACAGAATCCTTCATTAGTACGAGTGTGAGATAGGGAAATTCCACCGAGGGGACAAGAATTGCAGTCTAGGACGAGGCTTTGCCGAGTCCTAGACAGCAAATCTTGTTCCCGAAAATGACCACTGGTCGAAATTTGACCAGTTTACCCTAAATCATAAAGTCCTCTGAACTAAAATTAATATGCACCTCTTCACATCCTTTAAGAGCATCTCTAAACTTAAAGCTAGGGTGCTGAATAAAGAAAATAAGTGCTCTTAGTCGTCCT
The DNA here is from genome assembly GCA_903981925.1 of Ostrea lurida. Classification (NCBI taxonomy): domain Eukaryota; kingdom Metazoa; phylum Mollusca; class Bivalvia; order Ostreida; family Ostreidae; genus Ostrea; species Ostrea lurida. The sequence continues at coordinate 30,690 of CAJDSM010018445.1, forward strand.
AATATATATTCCCTCGGCGTAGGGGTTCTGAACTTTTCAGTTGAATCACAAAATATATGACGGACTGAGAAACATCTGTAGGTTGTTTGAAACGTTGAGCATCGGTTGCGAGTAAAGTCACTTTCGTCATGATTAAATGTCTTTTGTAGCAGGCCTCGGTTCTGCAAGAAACTTCTGTTAAATAATCTTGACAGAGTAAGAGGCCTCGCAACCTTCAGTATCATGTTTATCCATTGAATTCCGAACCCGATGTTTTTCTATAACAATTTGAACCCGATATATATAGTAGCATTTCTCTCAAAATGAAAGAAAGAGATGGTCAAAGGATATATAGCATTTTAAAATTTCAATTGACAATTAATTGATTTAATATAGTTAATCTGAGGGTACTAAGAAACAAACACAATCCCAAGTTTGATAGGTTAATGGAACCGATTCCCACAATCTAATTAAAATTAGATGTTAGATCCGCCCGCCTACTCGCTGATGTTACGAAGTCAAGTGTTTCAACATTATGTGGACGCACGCCACGACACTTACAATTGATGACGTCATAAATTTACGATGACGTAATGAATATATTGTAAATCTTACATTTTTCGTATAAAACTCTAGATTATGGCCAAAAACTGCTATAAACTGAAGCTATAAACATATTTCTGCCCTGTTTTATTAAGTGTATACATTTTTAAATGCATTGAGTTTAAAAATATATTCTATCGCCCTTTTTACTGTAAATAGTATGCTCTGATATTACAACAAATAATTTTCCCACAATTCATTTCGTTTCAAAGTCGGAGGTGATGTCATCTTCGTAAACCCAACCAATATTTATAGAAGTGCACTCAGCACAGTCATTTTTCGTAAATTTAATTTGGAATTACGCCCCTATCATGTGCAGGTCTATCCGTTAAGAGACCCTTTCGTGAAAACAGCTCATCCAAGGTAACCCCGAGTATCCGGATTGTGACGTCACAGATGTAAATACGACAGACTTTATGTCCTGAACAAAGCTACGAAAGATATAATATTGCCTCTTTTTTAGTAGAGTTTTGCCAGTAAGCGAAAATGGATAGTGATGATGGTTTTATGGACTATGATGAACAGTCAGGGGATGAGGAAATAAGTGAAGAGGACGATGACTTCGTTGAAATGGGCCTCGAAGCTGAACCAAGTACAACACAGGACAAACGAGAGGCAGAAGAATTTGCGTATGAAGTACTGCCAGCTGATCAAATAGTACAGTTTATGGTGGATTGTATAAAAGAGGTCAACGCTGTAGTTCAGGTGAATAAAGCAACTCTTTATTTCGTTTAACATACATTACATAAATTTCATAATTTACGGCTAATGCCCCTCAATGCATAATCCTCATTTATGATTTATTATATTGCACACTTATTAACTTGAAACAAATACATTTTTGGAGGAGAAAATCTGATATATTTATAAAGCTTGTCACTTAGTGAGGGAACTCTGAAATATTTCATTTCATAGGACATTTCTACTGCAACTTAGTAACAAGCCATTTAACAACATGCATTTATGTACATGCAGATTCCATCAACAATTACAAGAATTTTACTGAATCATTTTAAATGGGATAAAGAGAAGTTAATGGAGCGTTATTATGATGGTGATCAGGACCGTCTATTTGATGAAGCTCATGTTGTAAGCCCCCATCGAAGACCAGATATGGGAACAAGACCGAAGGTATGCATATAACTGTTTACTGTTCCACACAGGGTACAAAATAAGTACTCATCTGCTCATCCCTTTGCAACTTAGATGTATATTAAAGAAGTGAATAATTTATTGGTGAAAGTTTCAAGTTGAAAGAAGTAGTGTCATTCAGACACTGAATGACTTGAAACTGTCAATCTATTCTTGACAGGTACAAAATGTCTTTAATGAGTAAAGTAAAGAATTTAAAACGACATATCTTCTTTATTTAGTAAATTGTGGATAAACCATTATAGGAATGAGTGGTCATCCCATGGGACAAGTTTTTCCCATCTTGCAGTGACTTACACATTTCATTTACTGCTCTTTCACTCCCCATGTTCCATTTCCTCTCTATACTATTGCAGCTTTTTCCTCATTAACATATTTACATGAAATGATACATGCAGCAGGGTTGGGCGGTTAAAACCGCCCCTG